>CAOGCB010715399.1:0-12469 GCA_948266635.1 Cnidoscolus chayamansa
TGAAAAACCATGAACCTGTCTTAAATAAAATGACAAAAGAGTAGGTTTGGAAAAAGGAGAGTGATAGGTCAAAAAGTTATTCAACCCATTTTGTTGGGTTCATCTCCTAAACTGAAAGCTTCATGTCCTATGAATACACCCAACGAATACATTTCATTTCATCTTTGTTTGTTAGCATATTTCATAAATCCACTGAAGCTTATCACTCAGTTGCTGCCATGGATAATAGACAAGGAGACTCAAATTTTAATTACCTATCTTTGTGATTCAATTCTTTTTTTTTTTTTTTTTTTAGCAGCAGATCTGATAGAAATCTGAGTCTATTCCATGTCTTTAGCCACTGGACCAGATCTTACTAGAGACTTTATATAATCTTGTTTAACTCCTCTATATAACCTCAATTTAATGAAATGAAGCATCAAATGTAATTGAAAGAATTTCCATTTCATCATGTTCCTCAACATTCAATCAGATATGCACTGTCATTTTAAGTTCAGTTTCCAAACTGGAACACTTCACTGTTCTCATCAGGTATGAAGACAAACTTGAAGATGGTGCAACATCCTACTTCATTATAGCATCCCAGCAAAAGCAACATGGTCTTGCTTTAGAACTTGGCCTTCCCAGGCCTCTAGCTAGACATGCAAAATCTAAATTTTGCAGTCCAAATAAAAAAAAACTAGGTTTAAAAATGAACATTATAAAACAAAGTTTGCAGCAAAGTCGTATGAAACATGTATGACAGAATTTTTACACAAGCCCAAGGATGGAAACCCTGTATTGATTTCACAATCAAATAAGAAAAACGTCATTCTCTACCTTGCAATCTTGTGTTGAGAAGTATATGAATGTTGAGGTGCAATGAGGCTATATTCCAGGATAATCTGAGCAGGCCCTGTCTGACCATTGAACTCCAAATAGAAAAGTACCAATCTGTTGATATAGCATGGGTTGTCTCAGGTTGTTGGCCAAATAGAGGTTGACGAAAGCCTGTCAATATCAAGCCATGATCATTGATCTGTCTATAATACATTAGCTATTCAATGACCATACACGTGTTAGGCATCAAATCAAGGTCATTTCCAACCAGAACTGAAGCTGATGATGATATTACCTTCAATTTTAGTTGAGATTCAGTTGTCCAGTAGAACCGACATCATCTTCATCACCACCTGCTTGACCCTTTCTGTTTGCTTGATACTCTCAGCTGATTTGTCCCAAAAGTCACTTTGCCCAACAACAGGGAGAAAACCTATTCCCACCAGCTTGATGGGTCCAATGTCACTGTGGAAATCTGTGTATCCAGACTGTATGATAGAAAAATGCAAAGTGAAGATGAAGGTATCTTCTTATTGTCTGCTGGAGAGTATGTTTGGAGCTGGGAAATGTCCAAAAGCTGGTATTCTAGTTTCAGGTTGGCCAGCACAAAACAGGATTGGCACAAAAACAAATTATTTGGCCCTAATCTTTTACTATATGATCCATGTAAATGGAAGCCTTACACATTACACATGGTATGACTTGTATCCCTCTTGTCAATGGCTGTTTGAGGATTCATGGTTTGTTTGCCATTTTTGTTGGATTTGATGTTGAGAAAAATCTCTTTGAATATGGAAGAGTTCATTCCCATCAGGCCTATATAACTTTTTATACCCCTTTTTCTACCAGTGTAAAATAGTTGATCCAAATCATTTTAATAGTTACAGTCAAGAAGATATAACATATTCTTAAGATTTTTCATAATCCCATTACGTGAGATGTCACACCCATTGTTCTCTGTGAGCCTAAAAGCTGTCTTCTCCTTAATCTTCTAATCCTTCAGTGAGTCTCATTCATAAAGTGGTTTGTGGGACAGACTAGAATGTGGGGGCTAATAGAGTCCTGCTCCAGATGATATAAACTTGGACAAAACACATATGTGATGATAGTACAGAATTTGATCATTACTGGGACTACCTAGGAAAACTACTTATCTCACGTGGCAACAGCAAAAAGTAGCCGAAAGTAGTGGTGTTATAACAGTATGCGAATCTAAAAGCACATATATTATATTGAAAAAAAATAAACATAAAATCAAATTTCTACTTGGTTTGATTTTATTGTTTACGTTCACAACAAATACAAAATTCTACAATGATAAGAAACAAAACATTCAATTGCTTTAAACTTCTTAAAACTTGACCTATAAAATTTACCTTTGCTATCACCATTAACCTTATAAAGCACTCCAATCAGATGATATTACAGATCGGATCATAATTTGAACAATGAAAACGTATTTAAAATTTAAGCCCATTTAGCTTGAATTCTTTCAGAATCATTTAATAAGTTACTTATGGATATATACTTACGTAAAATATCTTTTATTTCCCTTTCTTTTCTCAATATTGTCTACTATAGTTGCATTGCATAAACTGGCATTTGGCAGAGAACACGCAAGGACAAGGTTACCAACTACAAGTATTTTTGTACCTGTGAAGGTGTACAGGTTTCTTCCGAAATTTAATAGCTGCAAAGAGTTCAAGTCACTGTAGACATGTCGATCCTGATATCAAAACAATGTAATTAACATGAAGATATTTAATGAGGACAAACAAAATTGAGTATATATTATCTTAGAAAGAAAATTTTCAGACAGAATACCCATCAGTGAGGAATACAGCAAACAAGGAATGAAATGAGCATTGCAGCTTATTGTACCCTAGTCCCCAATAAGAAAAGATCTTTATATTTGTCAAATTTTCCTTGAACTCATTAAACCCCGACAATGTATTCTATTCTGTCCCCACTTTGAGAAAAACAATATACAAGCAACAGCTATTATTAGAAGATAACAGAAAGTGCATGTGTGTAAACATATCAATTTTGAAAGGACCATTTTCAAAAAATATCACATCGGCTATCTGTCAATTCAACGTGCTTAAATGCATCTGCAAAAATACAGATTTATTAGATTTTTGCAGGAAATAAGGTGCATGCTGTTAAGAGCATCAGAAAGAAATGGCTACATCAAGTTACATCTGGTGCTTAATGCAGGATTATTATTTGCAGCAATCAAAGATGAATATAGCAGAAAAATTGATCGAATTTGCCACAAAAACAACTACGTGGCTTACACATAATCATCTGCTAGATGGGTCCAGGATCCACCATCAATTTGCCCACATGATTTGATATTGACAATGAATAGCCAAAGCCAACCCAAAGTTTGTAACTATCTATGTGTTTCTTTCCAGCCACCTTCATCATAAACAGTTCTACTTCTGATTATGAAAAGTAGCTTATATCCCACCCTCTCATCATTGCCAAAGTGAACAAAGCTCGTGTTTTCTGAGAAATAGAAAGAAATGAAGGTTATGTTTGCTTCTTATGGACCCAATAAAGAACACTACAATTTATTCTTGGAAAAGAATATTATACTCATCAATGATTCATGAACTAACCACCAAAATCACTTGTTCTTGCAGCTACTAGGTTGGATGCATCGTAAGTTCCGGCAGAATAGCAGTGAACCGCTGAAGGATTTTGCCATCGGTAAGTTTCTCTCTGCCATTGAGTTCTACTATTCAAACAGGCATAACCATTACCTCATCTTCGTTTTAGAAGATACTCGTGCATACAAAAGACGCTAAATTCTTGCAAGCATGCTCAGGTTAATCTCCCAGGATGCATGTTTAACCATCAAGCCTGATATATAGTGGCACTACTAAAGAAACAAACCAGAGATTCAATTGCATTCTCATATTGCAGTTGTTCCTAAATGAAGTGGTAGAATCTTTCCAGTCAAGTTCATTTTACACACTTTGTGTCAGGTCATGCTTGCAATTGTCTTATAGGACAGCCATCACTTGACGACCAACAATACTACTCAAAACCAAACTATGGAACCAGATCATTCAAGCAAGCCCAGAAAGATTACCTTCGAAAATCTTTTGCTGGTATGGAAGCAGCAAGAATTGAAGAAGAAGAAGAGGAAGACTATGAAGAAGAATCATCAGCTGCCATATCTGAGCTATTCCATGGTTTTCTTGCAATTGGTACCCTTGGTTCGGATCCAGTCAGTACCGACCCTTCAACACCAACGTTTGCCATCTCTGTTGAGAACATAACAGAAAAAGAGACTGAAGTAACTGAGAACGAACTGAAGCTCATCAACGACGAGTTGGAGAAGGTTCTGATGGCTGAAGCTAGAGAAGATAATGACTCATCAGGAAGAAACAGTTATGTCAGTGCAGGGAGAAGCAGTCAGGCTAGCACTATTACCCTTAGCGGAAAGCCAATAGAAGGCCAGGAGACTAATGTGAATGGAACAACAGTCTGTCCACTCCAGGGATACCTTTTCGGTTCAGCAATTGAACTATCAGAAACCACAACTGTGGCAAAGAAGGAAAACAGGACATCATTGGGGGAGCTGTTTCAGAGGACTAAAATAGCAGAAGAGAATTCTGGGGGTAAATGTGAAAGGGATGAGAAACGCATGGAGAAGGAAGCTGATAAATCTACTGTGCATCTCATGAAAAAGATGCTGAAGAAAAAAATGCCCCATGCTTCTTCTAGGAGCTCTGCTGCCGCTGCTGGTGGAACTGTTGATCCTGCTTCAGCAGAAACCAAACTGCACAAGGTATAGATATGTCATCTGTCAAATTCCTTCTTGCTTGACTGTTGCCTTGGTATCTAAATGTTATGCAAGTACAAAGTTTCATCAATCTCAATCTTGCAGCCCGTTGATCATATTAATGAATTTAACGTGCAAAGTATCAATGATATTTTGCCAACCTCAGACAAGTAACTCGTAAATTTCAGGTTTCACAGGATATGTGCACTGTCCTGAGTATAAAACCCTGACCAATGTCTGGTGTGCAGATACTGCATATGTTCCACAGGAAAGTCCATCCTGAAAGCTCAACATCAACACGGAAGGCAGATAAACACCAAAAGAATGAGAATAAGAAGAGCACCAACAATGGGGGACACAACAATGGAAGTCAAATATTCCTGGATGAAGACATCACAGTTCCTCAGAGAGCACTTTCAAAGCGCATCATAAGGCGCTACAAGAGTCAGTCTAACCCACCCCAATTCACACTTAGCAGCAGTGATTCAAATGGAAGCAGGGAGTACTGGATCAAGACAGATGCAGACTGTAAGTACATAAACATTTCACAATCCTAAATACATTAAAAAACTTAGCACCTCTGGTTATTATTAACACAAACAGATTTTTCATATTTTTAAAGGATTACAAGGTGCACTTTCCTATTATCATATTTACAAGTTGAAGCAACTATGCTAATTCAGTTGTCTGTTTGTATTGTAGACCTTGTGTTGGAGCTGTAAAAAGCAGATGCAGCAGTCAAATATGGTTCTTGATTGTTGTCTTCGGTTTCGTACTGTATTAGTGTGATCTTATGGGAGATTGGTGCTGGTAATACGTGACTAGTTGTGTTATATAGAACTTGAGTGGCACAGTAAATAAAAGGGGCAGTCCTCTCAAAAGCTGCATTTGAAACAATTAATGTGTTATTGAACACATACTGTTTTTGCATTAATCATAAGGGTACCTTTGCTGCATCTTTAAATTGTATCATGAATCAAGTCTAAATGAACTATGGTGAGATTGATGCTGTTTATAAACAAGAACTACGTACTTGGTGTGCAGAATTTCAAGCAATGTCATTCAATCGCATATATCCATAATCTGACCTTTATCTCTAAATTCAGGAAGGATTTGAAAAGGATTAAGTAGATAAATGCTAATACGTGTGCTAGTATCTTCCATAAATCCTTGAAAAGTGGTATTCCTTTCATGTCTTTGGCATTCTGAATCAAATAACGGAGGATCAGAAAGGGGAACTTGTCAATCTCTGATCATGCTTAAGATTCTATTCTACACATTCCGTGATTTCTGTTACAGGGCAAGTAAAACAAGAATAAATCAATAATATATAACAAAAGCATCAACAAAAAGTAATCCAGTATAGCAACCGAGTAAAATGTTCCCGTCTTGGAAGACTAGTTTATTATAAAAATTACTCCAAAGAAATAGTTAAGAGAGAAGGAAAGAAACAGATCCCCCACCCCCACCCCACCCTAAATGCAGTAACAACCATTTTTTTAGAGTTTTGAGATTGTAGCAGCAATTTATATGGTCAATTCATAGAAGAAAAGCTGTACATACCCAGTTCAGCTGGTGGTTAAAATCATTGTTGACAGTGACCAGAAATGAACTGTAAGTCACCGAGTCATCAGAACCAAAAGAGTACAAACGAAAGCGACTCCAAGCTGATAAAAATTTATCTGTGCGTGAATGATTAGACAACCCACCTATTTTCAGTCCAAAACCCTAATTCATCGTTCAGATCACGCTTGGCGATAGATGGATCGAGATAAGTCCCTCGCTTGGAAGATGGAAGATGAACAGTCGTTAGCACTTTTTTTGTAAGTAAAAAATAATAGTATAAAAAGAGTCTCCAGTTAAGGTAGAATTGAGGTATTAGCTTATCAGCTTCTATGCAATTAGAAATTGTGCATATTTAAAGTGTGCTGTTTAATGGCATGCTGTGTTGAAGAGCATAGACAGCTTTAGCCGCTGTAATCATTTTGTTTAGGCAATTCAGTCAGGTTTACAAGACGTTACGGCCAACTGTGCTGGTGATTGCCTTTAATCGTTCGTATAACTCTCTGCTCCGCAGACAGCAGCAGAATATTTCCGCAAACATTAAAAATATGTGTCAGTCGATAACCTTGTAAAGGGATTTTTTGCTCTCTAATTTTTGAATTAATTCTCAATTGAAAATTATGTATCACCAAATTATATTTCAAATGTTAATCTCAAGATGTAAGATTCAAGTAACTTTCCTGAACAAAGACCCCGCCAGGGGCCAGTTTAATATTAGAACCGAACTGGTTAACTGAAACCACAGTGAACCTAGTCCCTGTTAATTAGGCTGAAAAAAAAATGCTAAAAAGATCCGTAAGGAACAGCTCAGATCAACACAACAAAACCATATCACAATTCAGTACAAAGATGATATGAACAAGTGAATATTTAAATATGTAAGGTTTATTTCATTCCTGACTAAAATTTTCTGGATATCAGATACAACAAATCAAAGTAAAAGAAAACAATTGAATACACAGGAAGGGAATCCCTCTAGCATGTACTGTCCATGTAATTTACCAACAACTCCTTGACCATAACTCTATCTGGAATCTTCCCCGCTGCACCATAAATTGGAGCTAGTCCTCCACTTATGGGACCTGGATTTTGTTTCACCTATGAAGATTCAAGAAGAGAAAAATCATGTCAAATGTTTAATGCAACTCCACTATCCTTCTCCATCAACCCAAATGACAGACATAAAAACTTTGAAGCACTTGGTACTTAAATGGCTTTATTGAATGATAGGCTTATTTCATAATATTCTTTCATGATAGTTGAGAACTTACAGTTTGCACTGATTCTCTCAAATCCTGAAGGAAGTCCTCACAAACAGATACATGTTGAAGAGTAACACATATATGAAGGCTGATTCATCCACATGAACAAAAAGCAAAAATAATTACTTTAAAATTGTGCCCCTCAAAATTGATGTTCAGAAGCAACTAATGAGACTGAATAAAATAAAACTATCAAACCAGTGGGCAACCATTTAGGATGAACCAATTAAAATGGAGTTTATACTTCACATGCATCATTAATGAGTGCTAGATTAACTTGCCACCAGAGACTATGGCATTATCTGTGCACATTTTCCCGCTCAAATTGCATACCTGTTGGGTCTCTGCAATGCATTTAAGTGCCATCCTTTTGATGACATTATATCATTTACTTCAAATATGTCTAGAACATTTGATCCAAATGCCACAATTGTCATATCTGGCTTCCCAACGATAAATAACTCTGGTATCTCCTTTATGCTAAAAAAATTTGAAAAATAAACATCATTCAATGAAGTTATCACACAATCCAAAGGAGCACAAATGGTATTTAAAATACAAACCCTTTCACTATGTTTTTGGATGCTTCCATTATCGCCTTCGTGTTTTCCAAGAACCCTTTACAATATAAGGGAACAATGATCAGTCAAAAAATAAAGAATTTAATAAAGATCAGGATGAGCAATAAAGAAAACCAAATGCCAACACCTTCTTTTCCTAGTGACATCATTGCAGCCCAAGCCCCAGCTATTAAACCCCCAGGCCTGCTGCCAGCAATGGTAGGAGACACATATAGCCCACCTGACCACTCGGTGACTGCAGGAAGGAAGAAAACAGATTTAGAAACACCAAAAACATAAATTGAAACCACAAAAATACATCCTATACAGCAAAAAATAAGAAGTCCTATTATAGAAAGAAACAAATATTAGCAGAATCCCTTTGTCTTCTCAAACTGGCTCTGTCAACTTATCACAGTTTCTGCCAGTGCCCAAAATGGAGCCTAACTTTCTCCATCCAAAAACTCTTCATTTTCCACACACATGATCAATGTGAATTAAAAAGTTTTATAAAAAAAAATTGTCCAGCTAAGCTAACACTACATAAGAAATTCCTAAGAAAAAACCAATAAGCTACCACTTAAAATAATCTTTTCAAGGAAAAAAAAAAAAAAGATAGTTTCTCTTAAAAACTTTATTTGGAAAAGGAAACTAAACTTACCCGCAACAAATTGGTGCTGTAGGTAAACAGTAAAGCAAGGACCCAGCGCACGAATAGTCAATGCCATGACAAGAAACTCATTAGAAAGAATCAATAAGACACATTAACAGATAAAGGACATAAACATAATATAAGAAAAAAAGAAAGTGGATCTATATCAAAACATTTTATTTAAAAATTCTAATTACGAAGGTTTTGTTGTCTCCAATTACTTTTTACATAACTTAACTGTTAAAAGGGAAAAGAACAATGAGCAAAAAAGGAGCAATTCATTTTTACATGAGCAATGCATGGGATCTGCAATTCACATTTTTAAAGAGAAGAAAAAGTATCAGATTCCCAGAATCAAATGATGTAGTTTCCTGAAGCCAGGTTGCATGAGAACGACACCAGTACAATATGACCAATAAAATCAGTAAGATACTGAAATTTTACTAGAACCAGAGGAAGACAGTATTTCATTTGTGGCACTTAATGAGCGAAAGGAAAATCTTCTAAGATGAGTAACATCAAAGTAGATTTTACCTTCCTAATATCATGATTTCTGTAAAGAACTACACTTGTTCCTTTAGGAGCCAGCCCATACTTATGCACATCCACTGATATTGAGGTTACTCCCTTAACAGAAAAATCAAAAGGTGGTATTGGATACCTGATCAGAGACAGAAAAAGAGCATGTGATGAGAGAGTTTCTGATTGGCATCTTAAGGCATTGACATAAAATAACCGACACTCTAATTAACCAGAAGAGCTAAAATTGGAGATAAACGGCATGGATAACAAACTAATTGATTGTGGTAAAGAACTTTCAGAACAGATTAGAGGTGATATAATGGCATCCAACACCAATACATTGAGGAATCGTATGATATATTATCACCACCTACTTAGAGCCAAAGCCAAAAACTAGACACACGTAGACACTGCCTCTATACTTTCAATCGAGTTCAAGACAAATAGCTCAAACATTAGAACTAAGCTTTAGTGCCTAAGTAGTTATTACACTTCTGAGTCTTTTGAATATAACCTTATGGGACATATCCCTGTATACCTCAACAGATAAGTATTACATTCCTTGGACCTCATTTCTTAAACAAAGCATGCATATCCAAACAAAAACAGCCAGGAAACTCCAAAGTGAATCTACATAAAGCTTGCAAGGACACTAAACTATAAGTGTGAAAGTAAGATTTATGCAAACATAGCACCATAATCCTTTAATACAAGAATTTAATGGTTCATTTCCAGGGCAAAGCTACAAAAATTGGCAACCACCAAATGAAAGATAATTGGTTCCTAAAAGAATCAGACATACCCAAGCTGACGAGCGAAAGGTAACACAAAACCACCAAGACAGAGGTCAACATGGAAACATATCCCATACTGTAAAGCCAATTTCCCAAGCTCCTAAAATCATTTAAACAAAAGGCTATTAAACAACAATTGTCAAGCAATTTAAGTTTATATGCTTTGTTAAATATTTACTCTCACCTGGGAGTCAGGAATCACATACCTCAATAGGATCAATGATGCCATGAGGAAACCCCGGTGCAGATCCAACAATCTGCAGCACCAATGCACCATGATATTAACATCAGTCCAACTTGTCAATTGATTTTACTTTTTGTGTTAGATAAAGCAATCTTGGTATGTCAACATCATCTACTCCAAAAGGTTTCTCTTAACTTTGTGGAGGTGGAGTTAGGGGTGGGGTTGGGGTGGGGAATGGGGATTGAATGCAGTAAAAATGTAATAAGTGCAGAATGCATACCAAAATGGTGTTTTTGTTAATGTGTTGTCTTATTGCTTTGACATTTGCTTGAAATTCCTTATTCACTGGAACTCGCCACAACTTTATGTTAAAATATTGTGCTGCCTTGTCATATGCTGAGTGTGCAGACTCAGGTATAATCCTATTCTTAGAAATAAAAACACTCTTATTAGGAATTTTTAAATCAAGGATAGATCACCAAAAAAGAAAAGGAGATCATATTTGAAAATATACATACATTTCAGGTCTTGTAATTCCCTTCTTTGCCTTCATATAGTCACGAGAAGATTTGACAGCTAATAATATACTTTCAGTTCCTCCTGACGTCATGTTTCCACATATTTCTCCTCCAGAAGCCTTTTCTTTACTGCCAAGTAGTGAAGCTGTCATTGCAACAACTTCTGCTTCAAATCGTGCAATGCTCTTGAATATATCGAAATGCAATGGGTTGGTATGCGAAAACCTGAAAATGAATTCCATTCAAATTTTACTAAGGGATAACCAAATGATAGATAGTGGGTGACACAATCATCATGTTTTCTAATAGATGTGTAAGCTTATCATGGTCTCTGTATTAAATAAAAGCACTGGATGTGCTTTTATTTAAAGATTGAATTTTATTGAGCTAAAGCACTTTGATTATTTGAAGAGGAAATTTGCAGTATGACTAAATAAATGAACAAAAATAAAAGCAAATATATGTCAACTCTTACTGACATTGAACATGCCTCATTGATCAAAGAAAAATGTCCATCAGATTCAGTTCCTCCAATGTAGCTGCAAATTATAAAACAAAAAGAATTGAAACATCAACTAAAGTCAAGCGCAAAAAAGAATTTACTCATCATTAATTCACAAGACAACTATAAACGGAACACTTGGTAATAATAACATACACTGTACCAGAGCACTTTCCTCGCCAAACTGCATCATTCCTTTTCTCTTCCATCATTTTCTCTAAGACTCCAGCTCCTAAGCCCTCTTTAGGCAGCTCAGACCTCCAGCTTTCTCGTTTAGATTTACCACCATTCTGCAACTTCTCAACAACCTACATGTTCAAAGGCCACCAAATCCAAAAGAGTAAAGCACATGCTATTAGTTTAATAAAAAAAAGACAGCTTCAATATTTCACAGGCTCACAAACGATTCGACAACCAAAAACATGCAACGGTACAAACTCATGACAATCTAATATGGTTCAGAGACAGGTTTATCAGGGCGGGCATTTCTTCTAGGAAAGACCTTACCTTATAACCGTAATATGAGGTTGTTCACAACTCAACAAGAGAAGCTACTTGAGCTTATCTAATAAACCTTAACAGTAACTGCCAAACAGCCTACTTGCTACAGTCTGCAAGCTATGCCACTATAAGAAGTAATACGGTTTGGATCGTCAACCCAGAAAAATAAAACATATGAGCAGCAAGGCTAAAGGTTGTCCATTCTTACAAATAAACAGCGTTGAACGCATAACCGAAATTGGGCACTTAATGCAACTAATATTTATACTTTACCTTTCAGCGTGATTAAATAAAATTTAACAAACACTCAATTCACCATTATTGAATTCAGACGAGAACAATTTCCTAACCTTCTGCTTCTCCGCATCGATGTAACTCTTCACCCAAGGCACCATCCTTCATTTTAAGAGCGAAAAAATAAGAATAATAATTCCGCAAACCGAAAGAAAAAGATCGAGCAATTGAACGTAACTTACTTGATTGATGTAATTAAAAAGCCTAAAATGGTGGTTCTGAAACCGTTTTCATAAACGACGAGAAGAAACGAGCGGAGAATCCGTGCGAGGAGGAGAGTAAAGAGAGGAGCAAGAAGCAGAACAAGAGGTTCGTATTCCGATAAGAAGGAATTAGACGAAGCTCTAAACTGAGTGAGCAACGAGCGTAGAGAAGCCATATCCATGTCCCGTTACTGCAGATGCGAATGAGCTCAATGCGATAAGACCAACCAGAGAGACAATAGCGTTCGGGTCTTGTTTAGTTTTAATATGTTTGGATCGCGTGCACGTGACGTTCCTTT
>CAOGCB010715494.1:0-39454 GCA_948266635.1 Cnidoscolus chayamansa
GCCCCTTCCCTCTTCTATTCAAATTCTTCCCCGTGACATATCCCTTGCACTCTAAGTATACTTCATCTTGTTCAACTCCTTGCAAAGTTACTTGTTTCCCGTGCAAGCAGAAGCTTATTTTAGCTGAATCAAAATCAAACAGAATAGGATTGTGTCTCTTCATCCAATCCACCCCCAAGATTATGTCAAATACCCCTATAGGCAACAATCTCAAGCCAAACATAAACTCATATCCTTGCATCTTCCATCCAAACTCAGAAACAGTTTGTGAACTCATTATTTTCCTGCCATCAGCTACTGTCACTGCTAACTTAGAGGTCTCTATAATAGGAACAATCATTTGCCTTGCAACTTTCTCCTCCAAGAAGCTATGTGTGCTTCCACTATCCACCAATATCAGTAATTGTCTGCTTCCATTGCTCCCCAGAATTCTGATTGTATTCCCTCCTTTACTACCCTCCAAAGCATGAATGGATAGGGTAGCAATGGTTTGGGGATCTACTGCGCCGGTCTCTCCCTCCAGTTCTATTCCTTCCTCTTTTGGTTCTTCAACTTCTCTATCCTCCCCCTGCATGGCCATCACTGCATTGGGTTTGCAGTTATGGCCTGGAAAATACTTTTCTCCACACTTAAAACATGGTCTGGGGTTTCGGTTAAATGAAGAAGAATTCGGGTTGGATTGTTGTTTGGAATTGTTTTGATTCACAGAACTCTGGCTTGGGGTTGGTGTTTGATTGTTTCTGTGTTCAGGGAATGGCTGTTTAGGAGTATTGGAGTAGAAAGAGGTCATGGGTTTAAAGTTGGATGAATTGGTATTGGTGTTTCTGTTTGGAGTCGAAGGGTGTGAAACTTTGGGGTAGCTGGAGTTTTTCTTGGTGGAATTCAGGAATTGCTCCTGAAACCTAGCAGTTTGGAAAGCTTGGCTCACAGAATGGGGCCGAAGCATCCTTACTACAGGTTTAATATCTTCCCTCAATCCTCCAACGAAAACATATAGGAAATAAGCTTCGTTTAAATCAAGCATCACCCTTTCCACCTTAATTCTCAAGTCCTCAAATTTGTCCTGGTATTCTTCTAAACTATCTACTTGTCTCAGCTTCATAAGCTGCTCTACCACATCCTCTAATCCTTCCTCCCCGAACCTTCCACAAAGATCTCTCTCAAAATCTCCCTAGGAGTGAGGTCCATGGCTTCTACTTCAATTATAATACCAAGCATCTGCTCTATCTATCAAAAATAAACTAGCAATGCTCACCATTTGTTCACTTGAAAGTATTTCACACACTTCCTAATCCAAGCTCTTGGTTCAGACTTCCCATCAAATGTAATCAACTTCACCTTAGGAATGAATCTAGAGTTACCTAGAGGTTCATTTGTGACTCCAAGGTTGCTGAGATCCCTGGCAGAGGCATTAGATCCTCTTCTGGGACTCGGAAGAATTCCCCTATTGCTTACTGCTCCTGCTGCAAACGGAGATGAAGGTTCTACATCATCGCGATCGCCAGCTACTGCTTTTCCCCTATTTGCCATGTTAACTCCGAAAATACATCTCAACTCTTCCACTATTGCACTCCTAGCATTCTCAATTCCCCTACGGAATTCATCTCGCAGCTCTTATTTATCTCTTTGGGTTCTCTCCAGGAATTGTTCCTGGATCGCCTGAAGTTGTTCTTCCAACTCGCCAAATCGCCCTTCCTAGTTCGCCATCGATCGTGTCATCATCCACAATTAATCGACTAGATTGAAGTTGATCGGAGCTGGAATTATCCAAGCTCTGATACCCATTGTCAGGTAAGTGACTGTTTGCTAGTTCTTAGTGAATAGAATGAGAATTAGAGTAGAGTAGAAACAGAATTAGAAAGAAGAAGAAGAAGAAGTAGCAGAGAAGAGAGAGTGAGAGGTAACGGAAGAATTAGAGTAGAGAGGAGAATATTGTTTGGCAAAATAATTTCTGATTGTCTCTATTTTATGTTTCTTTGCTGTAGTATTGTGAGCTGGGGTTGGTTACAACCAACTCTTTCTCTCTCTGCCGGCTCATGTAACAGCCTTCTAATCCACATGCTACTTTCTATTTTGTGCTATACATGCTTATTTGTTTGTTTTTCTACTTCTACGTCTATTATATGTGACAGTCCTACTTGGCTCTCTTTTCCTAGGCGTAGGCCAAGTAGGACTCTTATGTCTATAAATAACAAAGCTGACCTAGACCAGGCTAAATAACTATCACTACCCGCAAGTTTAATGGAGCTAATTTGAAAGTACGGATTATCATTAGCAATGTTAATTGTCCTTGATTTAGCATCTTGGATGTCTGTCTCCATAGCAATAGAGACAGGAAATAACAAATTGATCCAAGAAAAAAGGAAACAATAACCTGGTAGTGATTAATCAACAGCAACTGATCAAATAGCCAGAGTTGGGACGAAGAGGCGAGTTGAACAGTCGGAAAAAAATTAAAAGACCGGTGATCGGACCTAGATAGCTGGAGGTGGGATGAAGAGACTAGTCGATCGGTCGGAAAAAATCAACAACCGGTGATCGGACGGCAGCTCACGCGCCGGCCCGTGGACTAGGCGTCAGAAGTTTGTGGCAGCATGTGGAACCACGAGCGGAGGTGTTTGGCCGTGAAATTTCACGGAGACGGTTGCCGGAGAATGGGTCTTCTTCTGATTGGGCGGTGATGGAAAAATAAGGTCGCGAAAGACAACCGAACTATGGCCCGAAAAAGTGTCGGAAAGAGGAAAAACTCCGATCTCCTTAAGTCGGCACGGGCTCTGATACCATGAAGATTTCTGAAAATGTGATATTTTATTTAGATATGTATGTGTATTTATACAAGAGGAATCCTTGAAAAAATAAATAACGAAACTAGGAAATATATCTAATTTAGGATTCAATTCTAGGATCTAGTCTTATAGCCAACAACTATGACTTAGTCACACATACTAACAAATTTAACATATACTAATTGGCATGCTCATTGTGCTCTACTGGTTGATGTCAGTTTGTTTCTTTGAAGTGTACAATCATTGCCAAGCATTTGCAACTTGGGACACTGTTATGGTTCTAAGTATATTTCCTGCCAACCTCTCTATGCTACAGAATCTTTTGGGAGTCGAAGAAATTTGAAGGAAAAACTGATAAGGTAGAGCCGTGGTATGGAACTGCCTATACTATTGAGAAAATCACTAGCTGCACGATTCAGGTTAGCGATTGATCATTTTTGTTATAGCATTCCACATGATGATAACTAGTAAAGAAGTAATGTTATTTGGATATATACAGTGTTTTGTCTTGTTTGTTGCTCTTTTTTACTGACCTAAATTGCATACTTTTCTACATTATGAAAAGAAAGAGTAATTTTGTACTAATGGAAGTCTAATTGCAGGAATGGATGCTGTCTGCTCCAAATGAAAATCTGCATTTACCTGCACCTAACGTGTTTATCCCTACTGATTTATCGCTAAAGAATGTTCAAGAGAAGGTTTGATGAGATATACAATCTGATTCCACCTGTATGTTTTTCTGCTAGTAATTTCTGATTTGATGAACTTTTGAAGCAGATAAAGTTTCCGATTCTTTTAAGGAAGTCATCCTTTTCATCTTTGTGGTACAAGCCTGACACAATGTTCTCTACACCCAAGGCATATGTTAAGATAGATTTCAGTTTCCCCCATTCTGGCTGCTCTCCTGAGGCTGAAGTTCTCACTACCATGTTCACTCGGTTGTTAATGGATTATTTGAATGAATATGGTAAGATGGATTAAACAGAGTATACCTCAATAAAATTTTACACTGTCTTCTGAATTTTTGTCTTAAACTTTTTTATTGATGGACAAGCACTCTACATAGGAATTAAATGATCATCCCAACCCAAAAATAAAAATGGCTTGCATACAATTTCTTTTAAAAGGTTAGTGTGCTCTACAGCTTAACTTATTTTGTATGTTTCAGCTTATTATGCACAGGTTGCTGGTCTATATTACTGCATTACAAATAATGACGGTGGTTTTCAGGTAGTCATCGAACTTCTTATGTCTGTGGTGGAGTAGAAAATATAAAACTGACTTTTGCAAACAAGGGAGGAAAATCTTCTTTCTTCCATAGCTTTTTTTCTCTTTTTCTTTTTTTGTATGTTTTTGTGTTAAACAATCTAAAGAATTGGCCTAAAAATCTCATGTCATGAAAGATTACCTGAGATTTTAGTCTTCGTAGTGTTCATGATATGGTAATCATTTTATGCTGTGAGTGTGCTCCTCTTTTTTGTGGGTTAGGAGGGTACTGAATTACTGATTACCACATATACTAAAGTGCTATTTTTCTTTACTTCTTTAGGTGACTGTGGTTGGTTACAATGACAAACTGAGGATCTTGTTGGGAACGGTTATTGAAAAGATTGCAAAATTTAACGTCAATCCTGAAAGGTTTTCTGTGATCAAGGTATTACGGTTGAGGATAATCCATTTTGACCTGTCAACCTGCAATGGGATATTTATTATTTTATTATAGTTTATTTCTATTTTCTTCATTAAAATTTATTTAATTTCTGTCTTTATATGACAGTTTAAACTTTTTTTGTTAAAATATTAATTAGTCAAATATTGAAAAATCATTTGTCTGTTTGATATTGATAATTAAGTTTTATACATTATTAAATTTATGCTTGATAAAATTAATATATAAATTTCAAATAATATATTATGCTATCAATATTAAAAAATTGTGTCAAATAAGTAATATTAAGTCATGTCAAAACGTGTTAAATGGATCAAATCGTGTCAAATTGTATTAAATGAATTTGTTTGTGTCAACTCGTGTTAGATGAGTCATGCCATGTATTAATCCAATACAATTTAATGCAATCATGTGGTGTAGCCCCTATAATAAAAAAACTCAAGTTTGTGTTTAGATTTTTTACCCAATTGGTTAGTTATGTTATGTTCATGTCAACCCTTAATCATGTTCATATATATTCATATCAACATTTACACAACCCACCAACTCGAATTGCCACCTCTAGATCTTTGCTATTCTGAATTATCATTCACTAGCTGTAGTAAAAGAATTATGATGTCTAGAGGACATTTGTATTTTCCTCCTTATACAAACTGATTTTTCATGGTTTTCCATGCATAAACTGCATGCTTTGATTTTTTTATGGCAGTTGAAGAGGAGCATATTACATTTTCCCTTTGTTACAAAATGTAGTATTTGATATTAGGAGACAAATAGATAAGAATTGTATATAGTAGGTAGTTGAGATCTATCAGAAAAGATAGAAGGTAGAACTTAGTAGGTCACTGGTTTAGGATATATTTACCAAAATATATGTGTACCAATCTCTTTATTAAAATCAATAAAACTCATCCTATTCTTTTCAACATGGTATCAGAGCCTAGGGAGTATTTTTTGGAGAGTTATTAAAGTTTCAGTTTCTGGTCCACAACATTGAATTTTTAGATCACCTATTTAGAGCGACTAAATTTTTGTCACCACCCATTCAAAAAGGTCCGTCTACTGTCAGTCGGCCTTCCACAGGAAATCGGCAGCCAATCCTCTGGCGACTGAGTCTCAAGTGCCGGCGTAAGTTTCAGCGAAATTCCCACGCGCCGGCGAGTGTGGGCTCGTGAGGCACTTTCCGGCGACTGTCTTCCGCCTCCGGCGTCACCTCCTCAATTCCGGTATGGGTCTGGGTCTAATTAAGCGTTCGGTTGGTTCTTTCTAGGTGCTTTTGGTGAATTTTTCAGCTGGTTTGAATTTCAGGTTTTGGTTTGTTGTGTCAGCTATTTTTTATCTATCTTTGATTTGATTTTTTGTGGGATTTGTTCATCCCTGTTGTTGTTTCTTTTTAAATATTTAAAAAAATGACTGAAAGTAAGACGGTCGAGAGTAAAACGGTAGTTGATGTGATTCTTGTGATGATGAAGATCATGGAACATAAGTTAAATGGCTCAAATTATTTTGAGTGGAGCAAGATTGTTCGAATTTATCTCCGAAGAATCGACAAAGATTATCACCTTATCATGGATCTACCAATTGATGAAACAAAACAAATATTGTTGAGGAAAGATGCTCGATTGTTTCTGCAGATTTGAAATTTTATTCAGAGCGGGGTAATTAGCCTAATCAATCACTGCGAGTACATTAAGGAATTGATGGATTATTTAGATTTTTTGTACTCTTGTAAATCAATCACTGCGAGTACATTATGGAATTGATGGATTATTTAGATTTTCTGTATTCTAGTAAAGATAATATTTCTCATATCTATGATGTGTGCAAGGCCTTCTATCGCTCTGAGAAGCAAGATAAAACGTTGACTGCGTACTTTATGGATTTCAAGAGGGTTTATGAAGAACTCAATGTATTGCTATCCTTTAGTCCTGATGTAAAAGTTCAACAAGCTTACTGTGAACAAATGGCAATTATGAGTTTTCTTGCCGGTTTACCTCCAGAATATGAAACTGCTAAATCTCATTTTTTCTAGTCCTAAGATATCTTCTTTACATGATGCTTTCACACGTGTGCTTCGTACAGAAAATTCTCGGATCTCACAACCTATCAATGGTGCTCTTATTAGTCATGATAGTAGACAACAAAATAATAGAGGAAACAAGAGTAACCGTCATAGTACAAAGAGCATCCCCAATATTGACTCTAGAGGAATTATTTGTTATTATTGTCACGAGTCTGGTCACACAAAACGGATGTATTTGAAACTTCAGAAAAAGAATCAAAGGTCTCAAAAGGCTAATATGACAACTGAGGAACCTACTTTTGCTTCATCCTCTGAGAAAACCGTTTTAGTGTCTGCAGATGAATTTGCACAATTTTCTGAGTATCAAGCATCTTTAAAGTCTACCAATTCTTCTGTCACCGCCATCGCCAAGTTAGGTAAAATACATGTCTTGTTTCTTCCTCGTCCAAATGGGTCATTGATTTTAGTGCAACAGATCATATGATAGGTAATTCTACCCTTTTGAGTACCTTTCAGTCTGATACAACTTCTTTGTCAGTCACTTTAGCTGATGGATCTACATCTTGTGTTTGGATTTGGAGTTACTAACCCAACATCATCTCTTTATGTTTACCCAAGTTTTCTTTTAATCTACTTTCAGTTAGCAAACTTACTCGAGCTTTAAATTGTTGTCTCATTCTTACGACGAAGCAAATGATTGGTAGAGGTTGTGAGTCAAGAGGTCTCTGTCTTCTTGATAATCAATTACCAAGATCTCTTGCTTGTTTTAGTTCTAGTTCTTTGTCTCCTTTCGAAGTTCATTGTTGGTTGGGACATCCTTTTTTATCTACCTTAAAGAAATTATATCCACAATTCAAGTCTGTGTCTGTTTTAGAATGCGAGTCATGTCAGTTTGCTAAACATCATCGTTCTCATTTATCTTCTCGTGTGAATAAACGGGTTTCGTCCCCTTTTGAGTTAGTTCATTCAAATGTTTGGGGTCCATGTCCTATAGTGTCAAAAGCTGGATTTAAATATTTTGTTACCTTCATTGATGATTATTCTCGTGTTACATTGATATATTTAATGAAGGCTCGTTCAGAATTATTCTCTATCTTTTATGCATTTTGTGCTGAGATTGAGACACTTTAATATTTCAGTACATATATTACAAATTGATAATGTTAAAGAATATTTTTCATAAAATTTTCAAAATTACATGACTCAGAATGGCATTCTTCACCAATCTTCTTGTGCTGATACTCCATCACAAAGTGGAGTTGCAGGAAGAAAAAACTAGCACCTCCTTGAGATAGCTAGAGCTTTACTTTTCCACATGAAAGTTTCTAAATGTTTCTGGGCAGATGTTGTGTCTACAGCTTGTTTTATTAATCGTATGCCTTCGTCTGTTCTAGACGATAATATTCCATACTCTATTTTGTTTCATTCTAAATCTTTGTTCTCTATTGAATCTCGTATTTTTTGCAGTACCTGTTTTGTGAGAGATATTCATCCACATTTAACTAAATGAGATCCCAAGTCTCTCAAATGTGTATTTTTGGGTTATTCACGTCTTCAAAAGGGGTATAGGTGCTTCTCTCCTACTTTAAATTGTTATCTTGTTTCTTCAGATGTTAGCTTTCTTAAGTCTACTCCGTTCATTCCTTCCCCATCAACTTATGCAAGTTAGGGAGAGGATGATGAATTTTTGGTTTATACCATACAAGTCCCTCATTTACAGACTCTTTCAACACCTGTTCAACCTCCTGTCATTCGCATTTACTCCAGGAGATTAGAGCCTCATGACTCAAACCCTCCACCAGAAGCTTCTTCGTTGGAAGATCAAATTACCACTATTAATCCTCCTTTAGATCTTGACATCCCTATTGCTCTTGGAAAAGGCAAACGTAAGTGCACTTATCATGTTTCATCTTTTGTGTTATATACTCAATTATCGTCTCCTTCTCGTTACTTTCTCACTCCATAGATTCAAATCTATTCCTAAAATTGTTGAGCAAGCTTTATCTCATCCTGGCTAGTGTACAGCAATGACAAAAGAAATGTTGGCTTTAGATGCTAATAATATTTGGGAACTAGTGTCTTTACCTGCAGGTAAGCAAGCTATTGGTTGTAAATGGGTGTTTGCAGTGAAAGTAAATCCATATGGTTCTATAGCTTCTCTAAAAGCACGCCTTGTTGTTAAAGGTTATACTCAAACTTATGGGGTTGACTATTCAGATATTTTTTCTCCCGTGACTAAACTTACTTTCGTTCAGCTATTTATCTCTATGGCTGCTACAAGTAATTTGCCTTTGCACCAGCCTGATATCAAAATGCATTCCTCCATGGAGATCTTCAAAAAGAGGTCTATATGGACCCACCACCTGGATTTGTTGCTCACGGGGGAGTCAGATAAAGTATGTAGGCTTCGCAAATCCTTGTACAGTTTAAAGCAAAGTCCTCGTGCTTGGTTTGGGCGATTTAGTGAGGTGGTTCAAAATTTTGGTATGAAGAAAAGTAAGTCTAATCATTTTGTATTTTATAAGCATTTTGAGAATGGCCTAATTTTATTAGTAGTCTATATAGACGATATAATTATTACACGCAGTGGTATCACAGGAATTTCATCTCTCAAATCATTCCTTAACACTATTTTCAGACAAAAGACTTGGGTATGTTGAAGTATTTCTTAGGTATTGAATTCATGAGGTGCAGAAAAGGCATCTTTCTATCTCAGAGAAAATATGTCCTGGATTTGCTAGCAGAAACAGAAAAATTAGGTGTTAAGCCTTGCAATACACCAATGACTCCTAATCTCCAACTTACAATAGAGGATGGTGAATTATTTGAAGATCCAGAGAAATATAGGAGGTTGGTTGGAAAATTGAACTGCTTAACAGTGACTTGTCTTGATATTGCTTACTTCGTCAGTATAGTTAGTTAATTTATGTATGCTCCAACTGTTACTCATTGGAATGCTTTGGGACAAATTTTATGCTATTTGAAGGGAGCTCCAGGATGTGACCTATTATATAGAAATCATGGACACTCAAATATTGAGTGCTTTTCTAATGCAGATTGGGCAGGATGCAAGGTTGACAGGAGATCAACTTCAGGCTACTGTGTATTTGTTGGAGATAACTTAGTAGCATAGAGGAGTAAGATGTAGGGAGTAGTTTCTCGATCCAGTGTTGAATCATAATATAGAGCAATGGCACAAACAACATGTGAAGTACTGTGGATTTCTCAGTTTCTAGAAGAGATTGAAATCAAAATCCCTTTGCCTGTGAAGTTATGGTGTGATAATTAAGTTGCTCTGCATATTGCTTCAAATCCTGTGTTTCATGAACAGACCAAGCATATTGAAATTGATTGTCACTTTGTTCGTGAGAAATTTAGTAAAATATTATTTTAACCGGATATGTTAAGACTAGAGAGTAATTGGTAGATGTTTTTACAAAAGCTTTGAATGGTGCTCACATTGATTATATTTATAACAAGCTAGGCATGATTGATATCTGTACTCCAGCTTGAGGGGGGAGTGCTGCAGAATGTAGTATTTGATATATATTAGGAAACAAATAGATAAGACTTGTATATAGTAGGTAGTTGAGATCTATCAGAAAAGATAGAAGGTAGAACTTGAGTAGGTCACTAGTTTAGGATATATTTACCTATATATGTGTGTACCAATCTCTTCATTGAAATCAATAAAACTCTCCTATTCTTTTCAACACCCTTCTTTTTCCCTCTTTATTGGTGAACAAAAAGATATGCTAGAACCTCCACATTTGTTTTTCTTCTCCATCATTTTGAGTAATGTTCCAGTGGCCTTGTGGAGGGCAGAAGTAGCTGGCATACTCCACGCACAAGAGGCTCTATCAACGATTTTGCAGTTAAAAATGCATGTGTAAAACTATAGTGTTATAGACTGCATCAAACCTTTAAGATACTGTTGCTGTTCCTCACATAACCAGTGTGTCCAAATTCCATATTTATATGACTAGAACATGGAGAGGAGAAATTAGCAAAGACAAGTGTTTATGAAATTACAACGGTTAAGAGAAACTTAATGAAAAATTCCTTATCATACTTGGCCAAGAGTGTGCCCCTTTGAGACCTTGCCAAATTCGTCTCTTCACTTTTTTTCCTTTAGTTTTCTTATGTTTTTGGTCCAAGGTGAATGACATAATGAAGTGGTCTGAATGCCACTTTATTTGTTTCTTCTTTTTACTTGAATGTTTGTTTTGATTATATATGTAGTACTTCTCCATCATGCTGTCAGTCAGATTGATGAATAAGGATAAAGTATGGAAAATCATTGTTTATTTTGAAAGTGAATTTGTCTCTCATTCTCTCTCTCTTCAGGAAATGATGATAAAGGAGTATGAGAATTTCAAATTTCAGCAACCATATCAGCAGGCTATGTACTATTGCTCTTTAATTCTACGGAATCAAGCATGGCCGTGGATGGAAGAACTTGAAGTGCTTCCTCATCTTGAAGCAGAAGATCTTGCTAAGTTTGCACCGGTGATGCTTTCAAGATCTTTCCTGGAATGCTATATAGCAGGTCTTTTGTCTCAATTATCTTTCTGGTGGTTCTATAATTTTTCTAGTTGAAATTTTGAGTGGACTTATCATTTTGTTATATTTCATTATAGGTAACACTGAACGCAGTGAGGCAGAGTCAATAATTGAGGATATTGAAGATGTTTTTTACAAGGGTCCACATCCTATATGCCAACCATTATTCCCATCCCAGCATTTGAGCAATAGAGTTATAAAGCTGGCAAAGGGAAATAGTTATGTGTATCCAATTAAAGGCTTGAATTCCAGTGATGAAAATTCTGCTTTGGTGCATTACATTCAGGTGACCAGATTTGTTTCTGAATTTGTATTTGCATATGAAGATGCTTTAATTGTCCTTCTTATATTCTTCGTTTGCTCTTTTGGCCTCCATAATTTTCTTGTTAATTTTGTGGCAAATGCTTTTGCTATTGAATTTCATACTTGATTTTATAAACTGAAAAATCATCTTTTGGAAGAAGTCTTTGGACTTCCATGTTTCACACCTTTATTTTCCAGAGATCGATGTTTTCTGCTGATCTTTTGTTTCCACCATTGCGATATACTCAATGGCTTCAATTTTAATCCCGCATTTGAAGTGATATCTACATGATTGATAATCTTCTTGTTGAACAGCTCACAATCAGTCATGTCCAAATATGCAAGACGAGTTATTGAATTATTGTATTCTCAAGTGACAATGGTTTTTCTGAAGGCATTTCTTTAACTGAAATGCAAAAACCTTAGGAAGCATTTTTTATGTTAGAATATTAATTTTTCGTTCTTCAAGAAAAAATAATATTCCCTTTTTCCTTTTTTTTTGGCTTCTCTCATTCTTATCTCTTAATATTTGATCTTATCATATATAAATGTTTTTCTTAACCTTATATATCAATCACACTGTTTTTATAGATGTGAGATTCTTAACACTCCTCCTGAACTGGCAACCGGGAGTGGACATCCAATTGCCACTTGAAACTTGAACCCTCCCCGAAAAATGTAAACTTGAAATGCAACGGAATTCTGGAAAATCAAACTAAAATTGAAACTGGGCACAACCTACTCTGGTGCCATATTAGAATTTTTTCCATAGAAGGGTAGAGGTGAATGACTATGTTGGAGGCTAGAATCCATAAAATATGAAGTTTGGTCTACTTAGGCTGGAGGCTAGAATCCATGAAATATGAAGTTTGGGCTACTTAGACTTGGACCAACCATTGCTAAAAGATTAGATCTAAACAATTACTTAATTACCCTTTCATCCTTATATATGGCATTTAAACTTGATGTTTTTATTAGATTTGGGATTCTTAACGATCACAAATATACCTTGTTAGCCTGATTTTATCTGCAGGCGTTTTTCTGGATTTTTGCTTGTATTTATTCACATTTTCTTGAAGGGACCAAATTTGAATGCATATTGGGAAATAAGCTTACTTGAGAATATTTATATTAGTTCTAAGGACTTAACTTTGTTCATGTGTTCCTTGCATATAGACAACAACAAATTCTATTTAATCAAAGGATATCATTATGGTTCATGTGTGCTCCTTATATCGTTTCTTGGAGGTGGATGGAAACTTCAGGACTCTGGGTTCTCTGTATGGTCGGAGTCTAGGATGAAGGGTTTTTTGGGATATCTTTTTTTTATCCTTGTCATTCTTCTCCTTTTACATACCAAGTTGTACCTTTTGATCCCTTTGTAGCCTAAGGATGAAATAGTAATAGAAACTTATTAGCTACGCAATATTATGTATTATGCCAAGAATGAAGGTCTCCTTTTTTATTTTATTTTTAAAAGCTTATGTTTTGGTGTAAGCTTTTTCTGGTAATTTGTTTGGATTAGCTATTTGTGATGCCGATTTTGATGAGGTTCTCATAGATGCTAAAATTGAATTGTCTAGGTTCATAGAGATGATTTTGTGCCAAATGTGAAACTTGAGCTTTTTGCTTTAATTGCAAAGCAACCAGCTTTCCACCAGCTTAGGTCAGTTGAGCAACTTGGATACATTACTGCCCTAATGCCCAGGTATCTGAAATTTGTTTTCTTCAAGATTTATATCAAATCTGGAAAGCTGCTGGACTGTTTTAAGGCTTTACCAAACTCTTAATATAGGAAGGATTATGGCGTTCGAGGGGTACAATTTATTGTCCAATCTACAGCAAAGGTACGTAGAACATCTTTCTATAAGTTTTCTGCCATGCAATATCATCTTATACTCTTGTTATTTATCTTGGTATTTTTGACAGGGTCCTGGACGCGTTGATTTGAGGATCGAGGCATTCCTCAAGATATTTGAAACTAAACTTTATGAGATGACAAATGAAGAATTCAAGGTGACATAAATAGTTGCATAATAGATCAGTAAATTACTATGCAGATATTTACTTAAGTGGGTATTTATGTTAAATTTCAGAAACTAACGCTTCCTAGGTAAGTTTTTTTTTTTTTTCTAGTTTTGTTGGTGGGTTGGAATTTAAGGGTGAGCTAACAAAATAAAATCGATATGCTAACCAAAGAGTTGGGTAACTGAATTAGTAATTTGATTCTAATTTTTTATTTTCATTTTCTGTTCTCATAAATAAATAAAAATTACAGTTAACCAAACCAAATATGCATATAACTTTCGGTTCAGTTTGATTTATTTAACTAATTGAATTATATTTTATTTTCATATTATAGTGTTTATTAAAATAATAAATATGCTTCGTTATTTACATTTTATTAACTCCACACACACACACATATATATATATTACGTATTAATTATTACCATTGAATTTTATGAATATATGGTCCTTGTTAATAAAATAGGTTGAGCCTAACTCCACCTCAAAAGCTAGCTCAAAAGGGAAAAGGTGTCCATACCCTTATTAGGTGCACACAACTCATTCCAAACTAATGTGGGATGCAATACGTCCCCTCATGCCCAGACCAATTGGAGCATGAAATACAAACGAGAGTCGCAATATGCCTAACCCAAACGCAAACAGGAGGCCCAATATTGAATGGGAGGATCTAATACCATATTAAATGTGAATGAATATCACTCACAAAATAGGTATTGTGGTTCAATAAGGAACAAATATTTAGAAGAAAACAAAACAAAGTATGAAATGCTCCCATCTAGAACATAACAAGTTGGCAATAATTGATATCTATGCTCCAGCTTAAGAGGAGAATGTTACAGAATGAAGGTATTTGATATGTATTAGGAAACAAATAGTAAGAAGATAAAATATATATACATAGGTAGTCGGTGTGTATCAAAAGAGATAAAAAGTAAAATTTGAGTAGGTCACTAATTTAAGGTATATTTCCCTATATATATGTGTACCAATCTCTTCATTCAACAATAATAAAAAAATTATCCCATTCTTTCAACAATATCAAAGCCTCTCAAACTAAAAGTTCCAAGTCCAAATCCTAGCCATCGTCATTTATTAATTAAGCATTTCACCACAATGTAAACTAGGTATGTGCTTATTGTTGGTTTTTTCGAGAGGCTGTAAACTTACTTTATTAAGTATCAAAAACACTTATTTATACAGCATACGGTTGAAACTAAAATGCAGAAAAATGTGCTATATATCAACCTAATCTCAACTAATATTTGACTTGGTTTATTTTTCTAAAGAATAGCAAAATATATTTGAACTTGTTGACAGATTCAAAGGCATAATCTCAACACTTATTCACTCTTCAATCTCATGAACTGAAGCAGGAGTGTGTAAGAGATATATAACTATTTTTGAGGCCATTACCTACAAGTTTGGGTTTCTAAATTGAGTGGTTTAATGACAATATTTTTTTATTGTTGTTTAGTAGGAATTTTGGAATATGATTGAAGAGTTTTAAAATCTTTTAGTTGTCTTTTTATTGGGATTGAAGTAACATGGTACTTGAACTGTAAAGATCTGCATAATTAATATGAGTTTATATAGGATTTGTTGTCTATTCTTTTTTTTCTTTTTCACCTCATGTCACTAAGCTATGCACCTTGTGTCTAGGCTTTAGAACCCTTTGTCAGCTTATGTGCCTTGGGCATTTCCTAACTACTATGCTTTTACATCCTTGAATCATTGTGCGCTTGTTTGCATGCACATCTATGTATGGATACTTGCTGGTTTTCCCCAATATGCTTGTTGATGTGAGTGCATATTCTGTCGATGTGTGTCTGAAACTCTGAATTGTGCTAAGCTAGCCATGCTTCTTTGAGCAGTTATCTTAAACTCATCACGGGCCTTGTCTACAGGATCTTGTACGCATTTTGTAATTTGTGTCCAAGATCTTGTGCTTCAATGCTATTTGATTTATCACGTAGAAGCACTTTGAAAAATATAAATTATGAGCTTTCATGCTTCAGGTCTAAAGATGACTTGTATGTCATCATCACGTAAGGTCTAAAGATGACTTACTGCGAAAGAGGTTAGAGCTAGCAAACTATAAGCAAGTGTGACGTTTATTAACTGCTTAATTTCTTATATAGCTAATTACTCCTAATTTATTTATTAGCAACCTATTTAAAACAAATGAATGTTTGCAATTTTATGATTTTCTGGTGAAAGTTTACTATAAATCCATTTACCTCCATTTGGTTATTGATAAACTCCTTGCCTTGGTAATACAAAGTGAGTAACTGCTGAACTGGGTGCTTTGCAGAAAAATGTTAATGCGTTGATTGATATGAAGCTTGAGAAGCACAAGAATTTGAATGAAGAATCTGGATATTTCTGGCGAGAAATATATGATGGGACCTTAAAGTTTGATAGAAAAGACTGTGAGGTATGGAAACTTATCTGATCTTTCTGCAGATGTTCAATATTTGCTCGTCATATTTATATCAACAAGGTCTTGTATCATGTAAATGGGGAAATGGGTAAGGGTAACTGTATCATCTGTACAATTTTCCTCTGCATTCCATGAATTCTAATGTCGAAAAAGAACAAGAATCAAGTTTTAGCCGATTAAAGATTTTTAATCCATAGTTAAACTTATTATTGTTAGCGAAGTATAAATTTATCTTGATGAATGCTCCAAATAGGTGGCTGCACTAAGGCAACTGAAGCAGCAAGAGTTTGTAGAGTTCTTCAATGAACATATAAAAGTCGGCGCACCTCAGAAGAGGACGTTAAGTGTTCGTGTTTATGGGGCCCCACATTCATCAGATTATGCATCAGATAAAAGTGAATCAATTCCATCCAACACTGTTCAAATAGATGATATCTTCAGCTTCAAAAGATCACAGCCTCTTTACGGTTCTTTCAAAGGAGGCTTTGGTCATATGAAGTTGTAGGGTTGGAACATGTAATTGAGAAGGTTGATAAAGGATCAGAACTGGAACTTTTCCCTATTCCAATTTGCACAAACTGGTGGATAAAACTTGGGAGCTGCTGCAGACAAGCTTAGCTCTCTGAAATAAAGGAGAGAGGAAGCCTTGGAGCAAAGCAACTGCTTTGAAGTAAAGTTTGAAAGAGTGATGTTTCTTGCATGGCATCAGGATGTTGAATTTCTGTTTGTGTCCTTTTGGGGTTTCAACTTTCTCAACTTTCAACCTTAAAAGATCATACTGTAACTTGATAGTTATGTAGCTTTTTATTTTTTTTCATTTTTGTTCATCTGAAGCTTAAATTAAACCATCAAAACTTGTAAAACATTTGTACAAGTTGGCAAAATAAAATATGGCTAAGGAGATGGCAATAGAATTTATGTAGTTTGATCTCATTTTTCTAAGAATTTGGTGCCTGTTTTGTTTGCCTTACCCCCTTGGTCTTAAAGATTTGTGGCTCTACTTCTACAAACTAGTCTATGGTTTTTTTTATTTAATTAATAAAATAATTTTTAAAATAAATATTTTATTTAATAACTTTTTTATCAATTTTATTATTTATATTTTATTTTCACTTATGTATATCATAAAAATTTAAAATATCTTTTTATTATGTTTTATTATTTAATAAATTCGTAAGAGTTAAATAAATAATTAAAAACTATCAAAACTCCATATATAAAAGTTCTAATAAGGAGTATTATGTATATTATTATTAGGCCTTCCTAATCTAAAATTACTATTTTTATTATTATGTGTATATATGTTGACACTTGATATTTCATTTGAAATTATTTATATTTTAAGCAAATTTTTAAATATATTTTATAAAATTATTTATTTTTTTAAAAAATAATTAAGTAGAATTTGTGTAAACTTTTTAATTTCAAATAAGAAATAAAATTACTTTTTTTTTAGTGTTTATAAGTGAAATCCAAATTAAATCCAAGACTACATAAAAATATATTTAAAATTACATAGCAAACATTTTTATTTCAAAATTTGTACATCCATTATGAAATAATATATAAGCTTTATAAAAAAATTATTTATTTTTAGTATGTATATAATATCAAAATAATATATACACATTTACAAAATTTTATGATTACTTATAAACATAAATATTTAATAAAAATACTTAACATTAATTATATATATATATATATATATTATATTAATTTTGTAATGACTCATTTATTGAATCATGGAACTATTGATGTTTCTCCTTTTAGGCTTTTATTAGGTGAACCTCCAATTCCAAACCTGCTTTAATGGCATTACTATTTCTTTGCTCATCTCTTTAAATTTTTTTTGCAAAACAGCACCTGAATTTTCGTCATGTTTTAGGATTTACCCCTTTCTTTGTCTTTATTAAATGCACTCTTTCTTACATCTTACATAATACTAAGTGATTCGGAACAAGATCAAACCAAAAACATACAAGAATCAGAATCCATGATCTTCAACACCTAATACATGTCAAGAAATAAATTGATATATATATTTTGAATACCAGTTGAGAAACAAAATTGGTATTAATCCTCTCCAACCAATAAATCAGTAAATTAATTAAAAAAAAAATTAGATTGAGGCATAGTAAAACGGAATCTCTTGAATTTCATTTTTTTTTTAAATTATATTAATTTTAAAATAGTTATCATAGTTATTGTTAATGATTCAGATATGCAATTTCAAAACATAATTATATTTTTAATAGAAAAAAAAAAAAAAAAAAAAAAAAAAAAGGAACCGTATTGGGAGCTGATTTCTTCTTTCTACATTACAGAGTAAAAGATGAAATCATTGGAATCCAACAGCTTAGCGGCCTTGACTCCACAACTGGAAATCCGTGCAGAATCCTGAAGCGGCATGTGACTGAAACTTCCACCGTCATGGCCGTCAAGGTGGTGGTTATGTTGGTCATCGGAGTTAGAGGGAGGATGGTAGTACATGCGAGCAGTTTGTGGGCAGTGAGAGTAAAATCTTCCAGCAATTCTGACCCCAGCATCCAAAAGTTCCACGTACTTCCCCATCTCTTTCTGATCTAAACAAAATTGAAAATTCTTCTTCTTGCAAATGCCTAAAACCTGAAATGCTCTCTCTTTTCTTTCTTTGCCTACGCTAGAGAGAAAGAGAGAGAGAAGCTTGAGACTCGAGAGATGGTGGAGAAAGGAGTCGCAGTATTGGAATATATAGGGACTTTTCCGGTAATTCTGGCTTTTCTCATACTGACTTTGCCCTCTCTTTCTTGTTGGGTCTCTCGTTTTCTTTCCTTATGTTTGAATATTTTTATTCATTTCTCCTCTCTCCACCTTCTCATATTAGCTTGTCAGCCATCCAAAAGGGACTAATTAATTATATACTACCATATAAAAAAAATACAAAATAATAATAATAATAATTTTGTATATAGTATGAAATCATTCTTTTTGATGTAACACTAATCAATATAAAAATATATGTTAACTTTTTTATTTTTTGACTTTGCACTCACTCATATGGCATGATGGTTTGATTATTTCCCTCTCTCTCGAAGGTCCAAGAAACGCGATTATCGACGATTTCGACCGAGTAATTTAATTAATGGGGAAATGTGAGAAAGAAAAAGATTAGGGAGAGGGGGAATTATCAAATATATAAAAGTAGAAGGGTGTAAACGCAAGAGTGAAAAGACTGGTCCGTCAGGTCTGACTTTGCTGGTGTGCATATTCAGTCTCTTGCTATTTATTATATGACGTTAGTATGGGTCCACTTTAAACAGTCAAGCTTTGGCCTTACGCGTAACGCGTTGAATCTTCGCCGCGTATTTCTGAGGGCGCTCTGTAGAGTAGAGGTGACTTTACGATTGTGCCTCTTCTCTTCTAATCTAACAACCCTAGAATGTTATAAATGGGTGTTTTTACAATTTGCCTTCCACAGTTTCTCAAATCATATTTATTAATTAATCCTATTTCTCATTTAAATTAAACATCACATACTTTTCTATTTTTAGTTTTTTACTCAAATTAATTTCTCTCTCTTTTTTCTAGATTTAAATTTTATTCAACTAAAAGTTTCTAATTAATACAACTAATTTTTAATTGATTATTTTAATTTAATTAAAATACTTTAAATTTTTATTATGTATTTATTTTTAATTGATATCAAAATTAATATTTATATGTTTTAAATATATATATATATATATATATATATATATATTATTTTAAATATTGGTAGATAGACAATCAATTTACTTGTGATAATATAGAAAATAAATTATTTTAAAAATGAGAAATATATGTTAAATTTGATATAAAATTGAAGACAAAAAATTAAATTACTCTTAAAATAATTGGCATGATCTCGTTTTATTCATGTCTACATCAACCTATCTCTTTATTGTATAATTTTCATCTGAATTTTAATAATTTATTTATTGTAGTCATTAAATTTAAAAAAATATTTATTTTTATTTTTATATTATAATTAATCATTTTCATTAAAATTCATCAAATCTTCCTATATAATAATTATTTTATGTAAATTTAAATTAAAAAAATATTATTTTACACGCTATATCACAAACTTCGGTATATCACATTCATCTCTAAATAACGTCTCTATAATTATGATTATTGATGATTCTTTTATCGATTCTCTGTGAAAGTATTTTAAATTTGAAGATTTCTAGGTTTCACGGCTTGTCAGATTTGTTGGCACTGAAAACGCCATGAAAGAAGGTATGGATTGCTCTCTCTACATATAGCTCTCTCTTATGCAAATGCTTTTATTTTCTCCTATTTTTTTTTTTAAAAATGCAATATTCAAAAAAAATTGAATATTTTTTAGTTTGTAAAATTATTTTTGGAAACATATTAATGCTCACCATTACTAAAAATAAGAATCCATAGAAATTATCCTATTTAAATATAAATCTAATTAATAATCTCATAAAATTAAAATAATAACACTAAATATTTCTTAATCTGCACTCCATCAAATTCAATTACACAATAATATTAGAATATGTCTCAAAAGAGTTTGATAAAATTAGACACATAAAAATACTCAACGATTAGTCATTTCTAACGTCAAAGAATGGCTTTAACTTGATTGGATGTTCCTACCGATATTTCACGACTTAATAATATATAAATATAATAAAGAAAATGTTCGCAGCAAAATAAAATATTATAATTAGCTGGTATATATGTACCAAAAACGAAAATTTAATTAGTCGCCCATTCACACTAACTAATAGCCAGCTCAATCCTGCCATGCTATTAGTTGTCGATTCTTCACGACTAAACAAGATCTTACTGTTTCTTCCAAGTTAATTAAAATAATTCTGAAGAAACACATGAATCCCACAAATAGCAATCTTGTTATTTAATAGTCACGATCTCTATTAATTACTTATCAGCAATTTTTTAATAAATATATTTTATCGAAAATATATAAAATTTAATTTATAATAATAAATATATAAATTTAATTTTTTATAATAAATTTATTATAAATTAAAATTTACATATTTTATTATTATTAAACTAAATAAATTTATATATAATTGTTAAAGCCAATTTAAAATTAAAGTGATATTTTGTAATCAATTTAAATTTAAAGTGATATTTTGCCTTAAACAGCTATGTGAATAAAATAGATTTATAGACATAAATATATTGTAAATAAATTTAATAAATATATATTTTATTTTATATATCAATTAAAATATTATATTATATAATTATACTATGTATATTATAGATTAATATAAATAATCTATAAGTCCTCAGACCTAAGTCAATCAACATAGGCACATTAATCAAACAAAATGTTCATCCTAACTAAAAATCAGAACAATTACCTGTAAAAAGGCCTTATTATAAGAAAGCTTTCATTTAAACTTTAGACAGATTCCTATTTTCTTTGCCTTTACATCTGCCATGCAATATCGGGTAATAAGGAACATAGCTAGGGAAAATAAGAAATATGTGCCTTGTCTATACTATGCTTCCCAAGTAATTTCTATATTATACTACTTGTCGTTTGTCAATATTTCTATAGCGTATATATTTGCATATCCGAGGACCAAAATTTCCCAAGTGGGATTATGCTAAAATACACGACCTAATATTTGTGGGTAAAGCTCCCTAATTTCTCAGGCTATCTGCAAAAAAGAAAATCATTTCAAATGCAATTACCCGTTTAATACTATCTATGAGATTATAGTGATAGTTTCGTACTGAATTCTTCTGTTAAGCAATTAAAAGATTATAAGAAGCATCAATGTAATATACCTTGTAAAGATAGGGATCCAGTCGTCCTCCTGTCCCGGATCTTTTGATCTCTTCCAGCTTTAACAGCCTGCAGGGAGCAATAAATTAATTTTAGCCTATATCCAATCATAACAAAAACTAAGATGAAGTTACAAATATCACAGCTATTGAAATGCACTAATGATTAAATTGACAGACTTAATTCATTTTTTCTAATAAAAGAAACTCCATAAAGCTCAAAAATTAAATTCATGATCAACAGTTGATAAAATGTAAATAATAATATATCTTGGAGTAGATTTTAAAAAAATTGGTTATAAGAAAAAAATTCAACTGAATTTTTACATAATCATAATTTTTTAAATAAAACCGTTTTACGTTATATTCAAAATTAAATATATAAAAAAATAAAACTATATTCTTAATTTTTTTTAATAGAGCCCAACACTAATTTACTTTCAATTGAACATTTTTTTAAAATATTTAAAGTTTTAAATAAATATTTAGATTAACTCAATTTATTTTATAAATAAAGTAAATTAAAATTTAATTTTTAAATTTGTTTAATGAACAAATTAAAATTCATATTAGAAATATTTAATTATTTAAAATTTAAAAACCCATTTGACTATTTGATGTTACATTTTTTCCAATTTAAAATTATAAAGAAAATAATTTTTTAAATATATTATAAATTTTAAAATTAAAAATCAATAAAGCTTTTTTAGAAGTTTATTTTAATAAAAATTCGATAAATTTTTTATTTTTTTAAATTTATTTATTAAATAAATTAATTTTAAATGATTGTTATTAATTTAAATTTTTAAATTTAAAAAATATTAAAAATCAAATTTAAATATTAAAGTAAAACTTAATTCTTTAAATTTTGGTTTTTGTGGTTGGTTTCGTGAAGGTGAAAAATCGTTCTTAAAATCTTACGTGGTGTTTAGCATGTCCAAAAACGACATAGGACCTCTTAATTCTCTATGTGCTACGTGTGCCTAGTATATTTTCCACGTGCATCTCACAAGCAAAATGAATATAGAGAGAGAGGGGGAGAGAGCGTGTGGGGCAGAGATCTCACATTCTGAGAGCTTTGCTAGTGTCCGGACTGTCACCGAGCACTTGGCGTATTCTCACTTCAGACGAACTACCGCGAGACAGGAATTCCAAAATTTTTTCGGCTTGTCGCCTCATGTAAGACGAGCCGGAGCCATAACCAGAGTCCACCTTACACCTCTTTGGATTCTCACAAGCCTCTTTTTGTTTCCTTTTCATGCCTCTGATCTTATGGCGGCTTCGCGCGCTTGACGTCGCACTGGACGTGCTTGATAAGCACGAGGCCTCTGTTGACTCTGATTTCGAAGACTCCGTCGCAGGCAGAGCAAGGACGACTTCCCGGTGCTCGGAGTCGGAGCTCCAGCTGACTTTGGTGCGCCTCTTTCTTACCACCTACGAAAAAGTTGACGAATAGTAAACTCAAAAACAGCAACCGAGTCGCTCAGTTTACAAGTTTATTAAGCAGAACGATTAGTCTCATGATCTAAATCTATTTCAAAACAGAATTGCGGTTCTCCGATCGCACCTTGATAAATTGATGCTCAGGTAGCCAGTTCAACTCAAATTCAAAATCACAATTCAAAATAGCTAAATAGACAACTTTTAATAAAATTTCAGAACAGAGTTGCTACATTTAGAAACCCCGAATTAAGGATAAGATTTAAATACTTGTTCAATCGGTATATCATAAGAATAATCACAACAAGGCCTATTCAGTGAACGGTATAGCCAAAAAAATCAATCCTAACAGACAATATAAGAAATTAGGCAGCTAATCAAAAAGCAAAAACCGGTGAAATTACAGAGACGAGATCAACATAAACTCAAACAAGCAACTAGAATTGTCACATCTTCAGATAAAATGAAACAAAATTGTTTGGCGATACTCAGCCACATATAAGAAACCACACAATTAACAAGCACGAAATAGCTTCAACAAGGTCCCAAGCAGAAGATCATCACTCAAAATCAACTACAAAAGTGCGACTGAGAATAGATCACATACCTTAAACTTCGTCTCATGGCACCGAGCCACAACAGCGACGATCCGGAGGTTATGGACCGGTAGAATTTCCTTAGACGAATCATTATCACTGGTAAGAGACGAAGAGTGTGATTTAGAGCTCGAATTCTCCTCTCTGCTACTCTTGCTAACGCTTCTTTCTTTTAGCGCCGAATCAGAGCCACCATCAAATCCAAGCCTAGAAAAGCAAAAGCCAGAATCAGGAAAAGTGAATTAAAATTGAGGAGGAAAATTTAGAAAGCAGGAGAGAGAGATGAAATTTACTGTGGAGAAGAAAGAGAGAGAGGTTTGGTGTTGGAGAGAAGGAGAAGAGCAGAAGCAACAGTACGTTCAAGAGGAGAAGGAAACAGAGATGAACTCATCGTTTTCCTCTTTTGTGTTTTGGAAATGGCGGGCTTATCCCAAATTATTTGAATTTTTTTTTTTCACTTCTCTCTCTGTTTCAAGTGAAAACAGCTCTCTCTCTCTCTCTATAACGGCTTCATAGTTTGGTCACCTTCTTCTGTTTTTAGTTTTCACTAAAAAGAAAACTATTCTTCTATCGACGACGAGGAGCTTTCGTTGATTGGAGCTTTATTGCTGTGACATCTATCAATACATAACAATCTAATTGCATGGAAAATATATATAAAAAAAAATATATTAATATATTTTAATAAAATCAAAATTTTTTAATTTTTTATAAAAAAATTCATTAATTACATAAAATATTTATATTATTTAATTTTTATTAAATATTTATATTATAGAATTAATTTAATCAAAATTAAAATAAATTAATTGACATTTTAAAAAAGATTAAAGAATTTAATTTTATAAAATATTTATATATTTTAATTAAATAATTTTAAAATAGTGATTATGTCGTGAATTTATTAAAATTTCAGAGATTTATAGTAGTTATTTAAAAATAAATAAATTTATAGTGAAATGGAAATAAACCCTTGAAAAGAGAGAATCATTTTTATTCTATTTTCATGCTAAAATTATTTATATGTTTTTTATTTAAAACTCTCAAGAATATATATATATATAGATATTGGATATGATTTAAATATTTTATATAAATATATATATATATATATATATATATGTTGTGACAACCACATCATTATCAATATAAAAACTAGTGGTATGAAAAAGAAAATTTTTATTACTTGTTATAAAATAAATGAGAATTATAACAAAAACAAAATGTGCATAGAAATTTGATAGAAAAATAAAAGTAAAATTAAAAATTTTTATTTCTATTATAACATTATTACATTTTGTGTTTATTTAATTACAAATACATATTTAGAAGTCATAAGAATATAATTAAATTAAATGATAAATATTTAATAGTTATATCATGAATATATTTATAACAATCTATGTATATTTAAATTAGAACGTCATTAGCTTAAATACTCTGCTTATGAAACTACAACTAAATGTTATCTTAAAAGTAGAGCTAATTTAGATATATTCAATAAATCAAATATAAGCATAGATTAATCAAGTATGAGCTTAAATAAAAAGAGAGAAAAAGATAAAAGATAAAAACTCTTGAATTTTATAGTGGTTTGACATTTTTGCTTACATTCACTCTCCCAAATCCTCCATTTGAGAAGATACTTCATTATTTACTCTTTTGAATGGCAAGAGACAAGTCCTTACAACATTTCCTAAGTTTTCAAGGATCTTGTAAACTTTCCAAATTTTCAAAAATCTCGTAACATTCCCAAGCTTTCTTAAGCTCTCGTAACCTTCTCAAAAGTTCCAAACTCTTGTAACTTTATAAAATGTTTTTCACCAAACACTCACAAATACAAGCTTACACTTAACCTCAAATAGGTTTTGGATAGATAAAGAAATTAACTTTGTATTTTTCTTGTTACAGCAGCAACTATAAAAATGAAGAGTTGGATTTGCCAAAAAAAGTTCAATCAATGCTCAAAGTAAATATTCAAGCTAAGAATAAATTTGGTTGCAATAAATTTCTTTCAAGTGTAAATGATCTTCTTGAGAAATAAATAAGATATTTTTATTTATATAAGCTCTTGATGTAAAACTAGCTATTTGAAAAGATTTAGACAGGTAAAAAGTAGATTCCAACAAAAACTAACCGTTATTTTATGAAATCTCTATTGAGTTGATTTTAAAACATGTGACTAAAAAAGTAGATATTTTAATTTTGAAAGTCTAGATTTTACTTTAAACTTGGTAGCTCTAATTTTCTTTGGCAATTCATATCTCACTTATCTTTGTGCATTGAATCTAAAAATTTATACTTAGCTAAAGTCTTCAAACACTTGATCTATTGTATATCTTCAAGCTCTTATTTCTTATTTTCTTCATGTCGTCATATTATATGAATTGTAGTGTTCTTTCAATATTGTGATTGAAGAAATAAAAATAAGTTACTTAAGTTTTATAATCATCAAAATATTCTCATTGAGTTCGTAGGGTCAACAACAACTAAAGAAAGCAGTCAAAGAAAGCAACCTTGAGGTTGGCTAACACAATAATTTCAGTAATTTGCACTCAAAATCACTAACTTATTTAATTTATCACTTACTTTTAAATTCATCACTCAACTTTAACTTTTTTCTTAAAACTCATTCAACTTTAATTTACATTTCAAAACATCCATTGCTAACAGATTCAGTCTAAATTTCCATTAAATTTTGGTAATTTTCACTTGAAATTACATAACTTATCACTCAACTTTAACTTTAATTTACACCTAAAAAATTCAATGCGAATAGATTTCGTTCAAAATTTTGTTATACTTCGACATAGCAATCCACGCAGACTAAAAAAAAAGTTAAGGAAACCAACAATTTCTTATTTCTCCATCTCTTAAGAACTACGTCAATTTTCAGCATTGTTGGCTCCATTTGAAGGCCAACATCGAGAGAAGTTCAACGATAGTATCCTCGTTGGATTTTTTGAAATGTAACTTAATTTGAGTGAATTTAATTTAACCTTAGGTGTAAATTATCCTAGTAATTCTAATTCTTAAATCAAATAAAATTCAAAGACATCACTAAATAGAAAATAAATAAATAAATAAATATGTATGTGCTTGTTCAAAAATATGTATGCAAGAATAAAGAATGAGAGAATACACTTATTTTATAAATTACAAAAAATTTTATATAATTAAAAGTAACAACAATATTTGACTTTATTAAAAGACTATAAAATAATTGTACATCCACATATTAATAAATAACATATATGAAATGAACTTCTTACTAATCAATCAAATAAAAATAATATGCATTTACATGGCATGAATTTTAATTTTGATATATTAGCATTAATTTATTATACTCATTATATCTCAAAGATACTAGAATATTAGTATAATATAAACATGTATTATTATAATAATATAACTAATGAAATCAACCCTTTAATTTAGTTTTTGCTTTTTTTTAGGTTTTTTTTTTTTTAATTTGAAATTGATATGTACTGTCCTGATATGTTATAAACAGACAGTTAATCTAAGTAATTGATACAATAGTAACACAAACTTGTTACTAAATAGGTTGATATTTATTTATGCACTCAAGTCACATACATGACTAATATGAGTTTATAAGATACAAATAATAATAATACACTCTATTTTTATTCGTCGAATGTACAATAGGCAAGAGATATGAAGTCTCTTATTCAATCTATATGTACAACCACCATACCATAGAACATTACCGAGCCTGCAAATAAGGGAAAATATAGAAAATGCGAATTATTTTTTTCTCAATTCACATGAATTTAAGCAAATTATCACAATGCCACATATTGAGATTAGGTACTCACAAGAAAGTACTTCTTGAATGATTCAACATGCTCTTTAGGATCTAATTTTGTGTGCTTGTAAGGATCAATCTTGTCCATCTCCTACACCAAGGATTTGGTAAGAAAATAAGTTATAGATTAGCAACTGAAATCCACCACCACTAAGTTATCTCCAAAATCCTTGTTCAAGACAAGAATTAAGGAATACTTTTTAGTTTGACAATAAATTTGTGCAACCGTAAATGATGTTCATAAGATTAACACAACATAATAACTTGATGAAACTCAGATAAGATAATGGTCAGATCAGTGGGTTACGTGTCGTCGAATCAGAGGGAGGAGATGGATGGTTTTGTGTATTTGAGGGGGAAGCTTACCAAACGAGAGGAAATGGAAAAGTGAGAGAAGTGAAGGAATTAAAACACTAGAAGAAAATATACTTCGAATCGTAATACCAATTGAATATCAAGTATATACCTTTAAAATAATGTATTATATTAGAGCTGAGCACTATTCGAGTTAAATAGAAAAAATTGATTGAATCGGTTTAATTCAGTAATTTAGTTCGGTTTTTGAATTATTTCGGTTCAATTTCTTTTAATTTTTGAAAATTTTGGTAATTTTGATTCAGTTCGGTTTAAAAAGAAAAAAAAATCAATTGAACTAAACTGAACCGAAATCACTAATTCTGTAAAGTTAGGTAATGGAAGGTAAAATATCAAAATCTTTGCCAACCCACCAATTTGAGGTCTTGACCTTGCTTAGAAAAATCTTCCTCCCAAACATAGTGTTAAGTACAAAGAGAAAGGCCATGGTTATTTGGGAACATTACCTCAATCCAAGCTGCAAATTTAGGCCTGCCAGTGGTGATATCATATTTAAACACCTCTGATAAGAAGACATGGAATCTTTCAACAAATGTGATAAAGGCTATATCCACCTGAAGAAGACACCAAACAAGAATACACGACAATAGTTTAACTATGACACTCATTTCCATATTGCAGATTAAAAAATCAAAATTTAACACTTTAGATAGGAAGAAACATCAACATAAAATTGAAAATGCAACTTACCAAACTGAATTGGCCAAGAAAGAATGGCCCATCATCAAATTTATGAAGAGCATTTTCCAAGTAATCAAAAACATGACCTAAAGCAAGTTAGTGACTTTAGTTAGCAAATTTTATATATTGAAAGTTACCCATATAACCACAGTTTATTTCCATAGCTTACCAGTTTCTTTTGCTGGATCTCCCTTAAATGAAGTAAAAACAGTTTTGTTGAATGTATCAGTGTAAGCAAATAATTCCTCTGCAAACTCTTTTTTAGCAGGATCCTACAGTCATTTACAGCATTATTTTAGCCTAACTTCTAACACAAACATAACATGGATGCAAACAGAGTTTTATATATGCACATCTTACATCAGGGAGAAGAGATTGCCCATCAAAGTTGCTATCAAGGTACTTCATCAAATCAAGACTCTCTCCAATGATTTTGCCATTGTGTTCCAAAGCAGGCACCTGTAAAAAAGAAAGATTTCAAAATCAACTGAGAAAACTAGGAACAGTTTCTCATCCTATGTGCAATTAGTATATAAGAAAATGAAGTTTTGTGTTCCAAAGCAGGCACCTGTAAAAAAGAAAGATTTCAATATCAACAGAGAAAACTAGGAACAGTTTCTCATCCTATGTGCAATTAGTATATAAGAAAATGAAGTTTAGGAAATGAAAAAAGAAAATTAAACAGATAGAAAAGCTCTTTAAGTCCAAACACACTACCATCACCCATGTATAGAAAGACAAAGAAGTCTCTTACATACCAAACACTAATATGAGATAATGATCATAAGAAAGGAGAATTCAGGGCTTTTTTATTCAAAAGCCTCATAAATAATTACAATTTCCAGAAGAGAAAAATATAACAGTCTGCCAATTGCGGCTAAATTTATATGGATCCATGAAGAGATGATTAACATTTATACAAATTATGCTGACCTTGTTGGGGGGATAAACTTTCTCTCCATACCAAGCAGGCTTACTTTGAAGGTTGATAGGAATTAGCTTGATCTTTTCTTGTAATCCCTGCACCCCACAAAAGTACTTAAAAGAAATCTTCAAAAGGATAACCTAATAGAGAAAAGTGATTAATGTACCTTACAGTTCCTGGTGATCCACGCTCGCTGTGCATATGGACATGAGTAGGCAAGATACAGCCTTCAAGAGTAGCAGAAATAAAGGGAACATAAGGCTTATAAGTCCTTAAAATTTTCCATTGCCCGAAGTAAGACTTCCAAACTTGAAAGAAAAATTGCATAAATCTTTCACATTTTTAAATATATCAAAATAAAATTTTTTTATTATTTTCAGAAACAAATGAACTCTTTTAAAGCAAGAAGTTTTTCACTTATTTTCAAAATTTGAAAAGGGTTGGTTTATTATTTAAAAACATGTGGAAAAACCGAAATTACAAATCTAATGTAGTTTTAGAACAACTATTTATAAAATTAGTATTTAACTTGTAAAAAACACCGATTCAAGAAACACTTTTATTTTTACGTTTGTTGCGCTAATAGAAAAAAAAAGTTTTCAATATTAATGTGATAGGAGGCAGAATTACTTATGAAAATGACAGTCAAAATGGAGTTTTTATATGCAAAACAACTAATAATTTCTTTTGGCAAATTAACTCTAAGACATATATAATTTACCAAATCATACTGAACAAGTCTATTGACTTAACAAAGCTTTTTTTAATAGAAATTAAATGAAAATTTTATTTAATTAGAATTAACATCAAATTCTATAATTTTATTTCATAAGATATAGCGACTTTGAAATAAAAATTAAATTTTCTTAAAAAACATAAATGAGTATCGATCAGACTAGTAGTCATCCCAAATACGACAACGAACAACAGATAGATTTGATTCAAAGAAGAAGAAGAGGAAGAAGAAGAAAACCTTATGGTTCCATCGAAGAGAGGAGGTTGCTCGGCGGAGGGATCAAGTACTGGAGGCAAAATTTCCGGCACGCTATTATCGAAGCTTTAAGGGAAAAGAAAAGAAAGGAAGAAATTGATTAGAGAAATGAATTAGAAAAAGAAAAAGAAGGAAAAAGGAGATTCTTACGCAGGAGCAGCCATTATTGCTTGAAGCGACTTCTTCAGCAAGAATTGATAATGGGTGAATGTATTGGGAGTGATGAGAATGATGTTTTTTTATATAGACTTGCTTCAAAGGTCACGATCACTGATCTTAGCACTGACGAAATACCATTTAAACAAATATGTAAGATAAATATTTAGATAAAAGAGAGAGAAGGTTGAGTTTATAGAACCTTGACTATGACTTTTCTGTGTAAATCAACTTAGTGCTGAGTTTGAAAGCATTTAAATTTTGGCAGTTAAAATTTGTTTAAGTTTCGATTTAACTCGTTTTGAATTTAAACTTGAATTATTTTTAATTTGAATCGAATATTAATAAATTTAAATTTAATTTATTTAATAAATAAATTAAATTTTTATAAAATTAAAATTCAAATAAATCTAAAAAAAATTATTTTATAATTTTAAAAATTTTTAATTGTAAAATAATAAATTTTTCTAAAAAATTTATTAATTTTGTAATTTGAATGATTTTAAACTAAAAATAATAATTTTAACACTAAATAATTTTAGTTAAATAATTATATTAACGAGTTAGCTCATAAATTTACGAAGAAATAAACTTTTAAATTTTAATGAGCTAAATATTTATAAATTTAAATTTAATTTATTTATTAAATAAATTTAAAAATTAAATTTAAATTTGACTTATTTAGAAAATAAGTCAAATCCAACTAAACTTTTATGGAGCACATATTATCTTGGTTAATTTAAAAATTCTATGGACTACTGATAAATACAATGCCGCTTTATCTAAAAAAATCAATTAGGAGTTTATATAAAATTTTTAAAAAAATTAGAAAAAATTCTGATGACAGGACTGGAACCTGCTCCGAAATATTTTAATTGGGTTTGGACAATGATTAGCCGGCTCAGGTTCGGTCCAAATAAAAAACATAATTATTATTTATATTATAAATATTATATATTTAATATGTTCTATGCTTTTTTTTTAATAAGTCAATCGAGTTAAAAAATAAATATTTGAATTTCGATAGTAAGAATTTTATTTTTAAATGGATTTTTTATAAATATTAAATCTGAATTTTTCATCTAAAAAATCATTGAATACCATAATTTACTGCATCACAAATTGTCAGATCAAAATGTAAGGGCCCTTGAGATGAGAGCATCACCTTATTGGTACTAAAATTAAATTATTATCAAAACTATAATGATTTTGGTAAAATCTTTCATTTTATATAAGTTCCACAGACTCTATGTTCCATATTTCATATTCGATGTGAGATCCCGAAAATCTAATCTATAAAAGGCGCCATTAAATTATTATTAAAACCATGATAATTTAGATAAAATCTTTAATTATATACAAGTCATGCACGCCGATATAAAATCTTGAAGGAAATTTTTTTTCTATAATAAAAAGTGTTTATAATACTTATTCTATATACATTGAAGGAATTGACTTTAACCTCCGCAGAATCTTTCAAATTCAAGATCCGCTAGACTTGGACCAAATTTAATATTATAAATTTTTTAATATTCTGATATATGATAAAATTATGAATATTTGATATATACAAACTATACGACTTCTCTATATTATTTAATTTTATTATTAAAATATAGATGTGATTTTGAAATTTGAAATTATATTTTAGATTTAAAGATTCCAGGGACTATTTTCGAGTTTTTTTAATATTAGATAAGTTTTTCTTTTTTTTTTTTAAATATTTATTTTTCGAAAATATAAAAAATTATGATGCAATGGTATGTGGAGTTTGAGGGAGTTAGTGGTGAAATTTGATAATTTTAGGGAAAATAGTGGGTTTTGAATCATGCAATGATGTTCTTGATTTTTGGTGATTCTTTGATTTTATAAGATAGCTTCTTGAGGCAATGCATGTATGAGAAAATAGTTTTGGACTCTCTGATGAAATTCTTCAAGAATTGGATGATTTGATTACAAATCTTGTTACATGTAGACTTTTATAGATGTCTGAAAATAGTTCTGATTTTATAATAAGATTTTCAGTTGCCATTAAAAATGCATTTTAGAGAGTTTTAAAATGGATTTCTGAAAGTTAAATGTTACATTTGAAAAAAAAAATTCAATTTTTTTAAGGTATTTTTAAATTTAACCATCGTGCAATCATTCTTTTTAATTTAATTATTTATTTCTATTCTACTCAAAGGATTTTTAGGGGATAATTTAAGATTGTCTTTAAGTTAGAATGTCCAAATTAATCTTTGATTTTAAGTTCTCTGATTGTTGAATCTAAGGAGTTGGTTAGGACCCATAAGAGTATATATAACTTAGATACAAACCCTACTATTAAAATAAATATATATTAAAATATTTATAACAAATTTATACATCGGAGGTTATATGCATTAGAATCACTAAATATTGTATTAGTTGTGCTGTGATATATTGATGAAGTATGTAAAGTAATTTATAAAACGTATGTTTTATGTATCTATTCAATAGACTATCTACTAATTTTTAATGTTTGTTAGTAGTTTTCCACTCGTCACTCTAATTTTTCATGTTAGCTAGCAAGAGTGTTCTAAAATCAGATAGCATATAATATATAGATTCTGTATGATGGGGAGAGAGAATTTTATTGTCCTATGTCTATACTTCGTTATATCTCAATTTTATAATAAAATAAAATTTTATCAAAGATTTTAATTTTGATATGTAAAGTTTTATGGATGGTTTTTTTTTTTTTTTTTTATAATTATGTAAAGAAATATTACGAGACTTTGAGATATATATTTTAACATGTGCAAGTTGGACCTGTGAGTTTTAGCAACCGATAATTATCCAATGAAAATCATCAAAACTATGATTGCACGGGCTTAATCCAGTGGTAACGCAAGTGACAGTTTGATACGATGGTCATGAGTTCGAATCTCAGTAATGACAGAATGTAGGTTTCACTTATATGGGTGTGCTCTTATAATACACTGAGTCTTTGGTCTCCTATTTGTATATCATTGGGCCATCGTGATTTACCTCCCCATTATTCTATCAGGTCAGAATGCGAAAAAGGGTAAAATCATCTTTTAGTATAATGAAAACCATCAAAACTAGGGAGATCTTCCGATCCTCTGTGCTAGATGTCTAGACATAAAAGTTATGTTATATAGAATCCATGGATTAACTAAAATGTCCCGTGAACTATTTGAGATTTAATTCGATAAAAATTTAATTTCATTCGATTTATTTTCTAAATGAGTTAAATTTAAATTTGAATTTTAAAATTAGTAAACGAGTCAAATTTAATTTTTAGATATTTTATTTGTTAGAGTTTGAAAATTTATTTATTTATATAATTATTTAATTAAAATGATTTAATATTAAAATATCTAAATCCACTCGTTAGGCCTCATCATATTAGCTAAAAGGAGTGTTGAACCACCACTCATGGCCATTTAATATAAAAATTCAATTATTTTATAAAATTTATATATATAAATTGCACATTAAATCCTTTTATTATAAAAAAACAGAAGATAATTTACTTTTTTTTCAATTTTTTTTCTGCCTGTGAGTAGTATATACAGGAATAAATAAATTTATTTGATTAGATTTTATTTATTTTTCTTTTTAAAAATAAAATAAAGTTTAATATATTATTTAAAAAAAATAAAATAAACTTGAATTATTAAATGAATGGGACCAAATCTCTCATTCATTTAAATTCTATCAATTCAATCTATTAATATCAAATTAATTTTTAAAACATCACATTTTATTAAAAACTTTATTATTTTATATATAAAGATATTATTTTTTTCATATAAAAAATAGTATAATGTTTTTTATTTATACATTAAATTTAAAAAAAATAAATCGTGTTAATAACATATTAAAATTCATGAATTTAAATTAATTTTTTTATATAAATTATTCAATATTAATTCAAATTTACATCAAATAAATATATTAAAAATTAAAAAATTAAAAAAGAAATGAATTTTATTATCTCGGTTTTAGAGTGAATTTAAATTAATTATATATGTACTATAGTTGGAGGTTGCTTCTCATGTGAGGATCTGCTGAAACTGATAAAGAAATACATGTGCAAAAATTTAAGTTTCTTCTTCTACAATACCTTAATTCCTTTATATTAATGGTGGTTAGGAATCATATCCACATGACCGGATGAGCAAAGCTTCAGCCAACCTGCTAATTGCCAAATAACGCCAATTAAGCAATGACCCAAAATTGATAAATGCCTAAAATATGTATAATTTCATCAAAGATCAGGAAAAAGAAATCTGACAGTGACAGTGACGGTACTGAAAGTGACCCTCCCTCCTCCACCACCACCCCACCAGACAATTAGCAGGTACGTTACCTTCCATTATATTGAAAGCCTAAGAAACCCCGCACCCAATTATTCTTGTCGGCAACCAACGTCTTGCCGGTGATCCACCACTCCCAGCTCATACAAAGGCAAGTGGGTTTTTAGAGAGAGAGAGAAATAAGGGAAAGATTTAAGCTTTAGAGAGAGAAACTGACAAAAACAGACACAGAAATGAAAGATTTGAGTCTTTAGGAGAAGTCAAGCTTAGAGGAGATTCAGAAATTGTAGTTTTCAGTACTTGCAGGTGCTTTCTGAGTTAAAGATTTGCTCAGTCACTGTGTGTGTTGAAGTGTGAGGGATTTTCTTGGGGGGTCACAAATGTTGGTCCAGGACCGTGCAGTTGCCCCCAAGTCACCCAAATCTCCAAGACCCCTTCCTACCACAATCCATTCCAATCACAACAACCACCACCATCACCACCAGAATTACCGTTTCTCGCCTTCCAAATCCCTTGATTTCTCCACCTGGTTCTCTGAAAATCTCTACAAGATCATCGTTTGCTTTTTCCTCATCGCCACCGTCGCTGCCGTATTCTTCCTTCGGAATACTGGGGACACTGCTGCCTTTCTTTATCTTCAATCCAAGTCTCAACCCATTGAAAAAACCCTCCCATTTCCTCATGTCGATTGGAACCACATCTCACCCATTGCCGATAAGACTTCCTCCTTTGCCACTTTTCGAACCGAGAGATGGATCGTTGTTTCGGTCTCTGATTATCCCTCCGATTCGCTTAAGAAACTAGTTAAAATCAAGGGCTGGCAGTTGCTGGCTATCGGGAATTCGAAGACTCCGAGAGATTGGGCGTTGAAGGGTGCCATATACTTGTCTTTGGAGCAACAAGCAAGTTTGGGGTTTAGGGTTGTGGATTTTGTGCCCTATGATTCTTATGTGAGGAAAAGTGTTGGGTATTTATTTGCTATCCAGCATGGGGCCAAGAAGATCTTCGACGCTGATGATCGTGGCGAGGTGATTGGAGGTGATTTAGGGAAGCATTTTGATGTGGAATTAATTGGAGAGGGAGCTAGGCAAGAGACTATATTGCAGTACAGTCATCAGAATGTGAATAGGACTGTGTTGAATCCATACATTCATTTCGGGCAGAGGTCGGTTTGGCCTAGAGGGTTGCCATTGGAGAATGTGGGTGAAATTGAGCATGAAGAGTTCTACACTGAGATTTTTAGTGGGAAACAATTTATACAACAAGGGATTTCGAATGGATTGCCAGATGTTGATTCCGTGTTTTATTTTACTAGGAAACCTGGTTTGGAAGCTTTTGATATTAGATTTGATGAGCATGCTCCTAAAGTAGCATTGCCCCAGGGGATAATGGTACCAGTGAATTCGTTTAATACAATATATCATTCATCGGCCTTTTGGGGTTTGATGCTTCCTGTTTCAGTAAGCACAATGGCTTCTGATGTGTTAAGGGGCTATTGGGGACAAAGGCTTTTGTGGGAGATTGGTGGGTATGTTGTAGTTTATCCACCTACAGTGCATAGATATGATAGGATTGAGGGATACCCTTTTTCAGAAGAGAAGGATCTCCATGTAAATGTAGGGAGGTTAATTAAATTTTTGGTGTCGTGGAGATCAACTAAGCATAGGTTGTTTGAGAAGATTTTGGAGTTGAGTTATGCAATGGCTGAGGAGGGCTTTTGGACTGAGCAAGATGTTAAGTTCACTGCTGCTTGGCTTCAGGACTTGATTGCTGTTGGGTATCAGCAGCCTAGATTAATGTCGCTGGAACTGGATCGGCCACGGGCAAGTATTGGCCATGGGGATAGAAGGCAGTTTATCCCTCGAAAGCTTCCTTCTGTGCATCTAGGAGTAGAGGAAACAGGAACAGTGAGTTATGAGATTGGCAACTTGATTCGGTGGAGGAAGAATTTTGCAAATGTTGTGCTTATTATGTTTTGCACTGGGCCTGTGGAACGGACTGCTTTGGAATGGAGATTGCTTTATGGGAGAATATTCAAAACTGTGGTTATCTTATCACAGCAGAAGAACGAGGAGCTGGCTGTTGAAGAAGGCAATTTGGATCAATTATACAAGTAAGTTTTGAGATGATTATAACATAATTCTGCTTATTTTAAGCACATGTAATATTTACTTGCAGTTTATTTTATCTTCTGTTGATTAAGACTATCCCCAGGTTAATATTTCAAGTTCAGATAAATTAGAAGCTAGGCTTAGATGTTTGGTCACTTCAATTTACAACTCTATAGATGAGAAATTCTTAGTATGAAAAATGCCAAGGGTAAAACATGTATGATTAATGGGTTAACGCAGACAATCTTGTTGCAGCTATCCTTCTTTGTTATTAGTTTTAGGTGTCTTCAGATTTGTCTCTAAGATCATGAGAGCCAGTTATTTTTTAGTTTGATATCTAGATTAATCATGTTGAAGTCCTTTAATTTGAAAATAATTCATGGCCTCTTATGGTTGATGCCATTACATAAAGGGTATGCTTGTGTTTCATGCATCTTTATATACATGAGTGCATTGAAGTCCATCCTTACCTCTAAATGCCAATCATCAATAAGGGGTTTTAAATTTTATTAATATATTTTTAGAACACAAATGATTGTGTTTTCTTGAATTAACTTTAAAATCTAAACCCATTTTTCTTGTCAGTACAATGGTAAGGCTTCTCCTGTACTGCAGGTCACAATTTCATTGCACAGAAATAGCATCCTTGCAGTGCAAGGAAGAATGCTGTGTGCTATCACCCGTCTAGAGCTTGCTATGTGGCAAACATCATGCACTAGGACACTTTAGTATGGAAAGAACGATGAAGATCCTAATACAATTTAAGAATTTCGTTTATTGCAGAATTAAGAAACTTGGAATTTTATTATTTAGGAAGTTCATTATTATCTCCTAGTTTATTTAATTTCAATATTCCTAACTAGATTTTGATTAGGGTGGTTTGATCCTAATTTGATTTAGGATTGTAATCTCCATAAGTGGGTCTAGTTTTCTATTACTCATCGGATTTTGGCATAATAATTATTTGAGAATAATAATATAATATAATTGAGAATTAGTGCTCTTTTCCTTAAGGATTTGTTCTTCATTTTCCTTCATTCTTTCTTTCTGGTGCTTCATCACCCTCTCTCCTTTTTCCTCACTCTTTGGAAGTTTCTTGTCACATAAGTAGGCATGGGAAAAGAGTCTAGAGTATTAGCTGGCAATGAGCTGGAGTTTTGGAGGGAAATAATTTAACTAAAGTCAAATGTTAGCTGTGGCGGTTACTGGACTAGCTCTAGTATATTAGAATGGTTGTACTGAGATTGGATCATCAATCAACCTAACAGTCAATTCTCTACCTCAATTCTACTTTTTCTCTTCTCATCTCTACTCTGTTCTCATCTCAATTCTTCTCTAATCTCTTTCTTTCTCATCTAAACTCTAAAATCTCAATCTGTACCTAACATTCCTTTAATCATTTGATCCATGTTTGCTTTGGAGTCCATTTGCAATTCATGTTGCCAGACGATATGAAGTTCATTTCCTCACAAATGCCTGGATTTTTAGATCAGACAAAATTGTTTGGATTGCTAAAAATACTCCAATTAGACATCTCAACAAAGTTTTGTCCCAACTCTGTGATCACTAAGGCATCCTCTCCTGTTGATTTGCTTAGATTATAGGTTCGCTAATCATCACATCTGACATAAACCTGCTTCAAATTATTGAAATTTACTGGATGCAGATGACATAAGTTGTTTGGTTTTTGGAGTAGTATGCAGAATATGTTTTGTCTGATCCTTCATATCTACAAGGTTTAGACTTTAGAACAAGGGTAAATTACTTTTTTATCCCCGAGTTATATTAAAATTAACACATATGTCCCTTTATTTTTAAAATTCCATAGTTTAGTCCCTATATTTTAACTCTGTCAAAATGGAATCCCTCAATATATTTTAAAAATAATATATTTTTTAGCTCAATAAAATCAAAATATAGGGACCAAAATATTTGTGTTTAATAAATAAAGGATGCAAATGTTAAATTTTAACATAATTAAAGGATGAAAAAGTAACATATCTTTAAGGGTATTTTACTAATTGTTCGAATAATTAACATAAAGTTGAATGAAGGGACTTTCAATTTGACAACGTAAAAAATATAGGGACTAATTTTGATATAACTGAAGGATGAAAAAATAATTGACTCTTAGAACAATGAAGTTATTGTATGCCAGGGAGATCTACTTTGGATGTCATTTCTCTTCTAAGAAGACTAATGGAATTGTATCAAGAGAAGAAGAAAGATCTTCACATGGTATGTATTGACTTGGAGAAGGCCTATGATAGAGTGCCAAGAGAAGTGCTTTGGTGGGTTCTAGAGAGGAAGGGTGTCCATGTCAAGTATATTAACATCATCAAGGATATGTATGAGAACGCATCCACTAGTGTGAAAACATCAGGTGGGGACACAGAGGCTTTTCC
>CAOGCB010716097.1:0-20138 GCA_948266635.1 Cnidoscolus chayamansa
TATTTCAATATTACACTTATAAGAGTAATTTATTATTTGGTTTATATAGTTTAATGAAATTAACTAATTAATCATCCTTTTTATTTGGCTTTTTTAGATAAATTTCATCTATCATACATAAATTGTATCTTTATAATACTAGGGTACATAAATTTTAGTTTTTAACATAAAAGTACAAGATAAATTTCACCACCACATATGAACTTATACATTTGTCTACATGAACTTTAATTTGTAATATAAAAATGCATGAATTTTAATGTTTGTAATAAGAAAATGCATGTAACCTCTAATTATAGTTTTTCGGTGAATTGATAATATATATATGCTATTTAAAAAAAAAATGTATATATCATCTCATCAAGCTAGGTGAAGTTTATAGTATAATGAATGAAATCTCATCAGAGACCAAATTATAATTTTTCATTAGGACAATGATTAATTTATAATTTTTTGATAAATATTATGAATTATCAAAAATTACAAAATAGTCCATATCATATTAAAAAATTACATTTTGATCCCTGAGCAGATTTCAACCTTTTCTCAAAAGGAGTGGGAAGTTGAGGGGAGGGAGGGGGGACATGGAATCGATGGGGGGGGGGGGGGGGGGGGATTACCTTTAGGGTTGGCGAGGGGGTGACATGTGGGATCCGTGGAAAGGGACAACAATAGTTCGCTATGGGTCAAGGTTTAGGGGGTCTATTGCGAACCCCATCTCGAACGGGTTCACAACCACTTCCCCCACCGCGAACTTGTTCGTAGTCGATCACTCTGGCCGCGAATGCGATCGCAGTCGACCCCCTCAATCTCGCAGCTACCTCGGCTACCACCTCCTGCAAAGCTTCATCGCGACCTGTTGAACCCTCCATCCCTAGCAGTCGACCCTCCCTTCTCGCAACCCTTCTTGCCGACCCCTCCCTCCAACCATACAACCACACATACCTGCAACTATCTCTTATAGCCTCTCATCCTTGCATGGAATGTATGAAATGAAATCTGTTCAATGATCAAATGGTAATTTTTACTAAATTATAGGAATTAAATGTAAATTATTATTATAAGAATAATCTTGGAAATTTTCTATCACAATGAATTTTTAAAACTACAGAAATATTTTAATATGTTTTTGAAAACTAAAAAATCAATTATTTAATTTCATATAAATATTGAAATTAAATAGTAAATTATTTTAAAAATTAATTAATATAGTATAATGTAACCAATAGTAATATCATATATTAAATAAATAATTAAATTATTTTCATTAATTTTTTCCTTTTAAAAGATAAACTATAAGTCTATAAAACAAAGAAAGTAGATTCCATACTGCAATAGGCAAGTAGGCATCAGGATCAAAATCATAAAGATGCAATTTCAGTAGGTGGCTGTAGCAGTTTATCAAAGTCCAATAGATCATAGATACAGAAGATCAAGTCATGGGAGACAAGGGTGAGAAATCTTTTCCAAGCTGAACAATAAAGGAATGAGAGTCGGAGGAGCTGACGGATCTTCCCTTCAAAAATTGAGTGTACCAATGTGCAGAGAGCTTAGCATGTCTTTTCAATTGTGGGTCATCAATGTCCACATAATAAAGCCCAAAGCATGCTTCATACCCAACCAGCATCTCAAACACATCTAAAAACGACCACGTAAAATACCCTCTTACATTCGATCCATTCCTGACCACCCAACCCACAGAAAAATCAATATAAGCATAAATAGAAGACCCAAGCTTAATGAAACAATCATAAAAAAATTGAAATATACCTAATAGCATCAAGTACGCTCCCAATGTATCCATGCATATATTCAACCCTGGAGGTATCTTCCAAGGACGAAGTTCGTCGGGTCCTTTGGCCTGCCATTGATAGAGTATTTTATATGCTAATAGAAGCCTTCTCATCATAAGTTTCAGAAGAATTTACTAATTTAGGGAGAGAAAGAGACCATTTTCTTGAATGTAGATAGGAGGGTTGCCATAAGCTTGCTTCAAGTATTCCAAGGCTGCTTGCATACCCCATGGTTCTATTGGGTACTGATTTTGATTTGTTTTTATACATAAATGTCAAGGGAAGTAAAGATTAAAATAAAAGATTAATTAGAAGATATTTGAGTGTAATGGTAAAATTAATCCTACCTCGAATTTCGAATCATCTATATCAACTGCACAGTGACAAACATAAATTTAAAGAAAACGAAAGCATCAGTTGGTAACCAGATAAAGTTGAGTTCATGTGTAGCTGGATTTACTATAAACTGAGAAGTATGATTTTACCGATAAACTCTAGTGCCATGTCTGCTCGATAATCTCTATACTCCAACTTCAGACTGGATGAGTTGTCTTTCACATGTATTGACATGTAGTGATTTACTCCGAGGAAGTCAAATGAACCCTCGAGCTGTTCGGATTCTTGATTCGTGAAGGCAGGTAGTCTAGAGCCTGCGTTTTTCTTTACTATGTCAGGATAGACTCCGAACACCACAGGATTCGCTATCCTGGAATACAATAGTAAATTCTCAATTAAAGTTGCTGCTCCAAGACCTGTTGACAGGTAAAACAGATAAAAGGAGTACTTGAATTTTGACTTACAAACCCACAAAGAAGTCATTGGCTCTTTGAGTTGCAAGCACATCCTCTGTGGAGTTTGTGAGAGGATAAACCCCAAAAACAAAGAGATTAATCCCAATAAATCCCTGTTGCTTACCCTGCACCACCAGGATCATCATCAGGAGACAATTTTAGTATAATTTTTCTCTCAGTAAGTGGAAATGAGAATTAATGGATAAAAAGTGTAACCTGATACTTTTTCCTGTACAATTTCACAGCTGAAGCATGTGCCAACAAGAGATGATGAACAACCAAGTATGGTTCAGAAGTGGAGTTGCCTTGGGTGCAGTTGAGTCCGAATGGAGCAGAGCACCGATTAGGAGGCAACAGTCCCACATCATAACTGAAAAGTGGAAGAACGTTGGGCTCATTCAAAGTAGTCCAGTACTTTACCCTGTCACCAAACTCTCTGAAACACACATCTGCAAAAGCCGTAAAGTCCTTTCTGCGTTCGCATATAGATTCAGTCATGTTCAATCACAAGTACAAAAATTAAACAGCCAATAGTTTTGAGTTCCATACACAATTTTTCTGCTAATCCATCCTCCATATTCGTCTTCAAGGGCCTGTGGATGATCATAATGGTATATTGTAACATGTGGCTGGATGCCTGGTTCCAGCACAGAAAAATGAACAATAAATCAAATCAAAGTAATTAAAATTGAACAAAAGAAAGAGAATAGTTTATTTTGAAAGCTTCATCAGTGACCATGGCTGATAAGTTCATTGATGAGGTTGTTGTAGTATCTCACGGCCTTTGGGTTGACAGGTCCTCTTCCATCTGAAAGAAGTTCAATGATCAAATATAAATCCAGAAATGGGTTTATTTGTAAATGGGTGCAACCACAAGAGTTACAGTTAGGAAATTGTACAAGGAATAAGTCTTGGCCATGAGATGGAAAATCTATAGGCTTCTAATCCAGTTTCGAACATGAGTTTAACGTCCTCCTGAAGTAGAAACATGATTATCACAATCAAAATATGGGTTATTCTCATTCAAGGAATATCTATCTACACAGAAGCAATTGCGATTTAAGGTGCTTTTTATTTCACCTTGTACTTGTGATACTCGTCAACTGATACGTTTCCGGTTGGGACGTCCATTTGCCCTGGAATTTGGGTTAGAAATTAACTTCTGAATTACAGAAAAATTAATTCTTGGTACTGATTAGGTTCACTAAAAAAATGAAAATAAAACAAAACTATATAAGAGAAGAAAAAAAAAGAAAAAAAGAAAGAACTATCTGACCCTGGTGAGAAAAGGTGTCCCAGATGCTAGGACTCCTTCCATCTTCACTCGCAGCCCCTTCCACCTTTCAAAATTTACCAAGTTATATAATATGACCTTCTTTTTCAAGTTTCATGTACAGATAGTAGAAAAAGCAATAAGGAAAATGCTTGCTAAACCAACCTGATAAGCAGAGGTACCAGAGCCGAAAATGAATCCAGGAGGAAAATCTTCTCTGCTATATTTATCAGCAGAAAAGGTCGCCACTGCTAAATTCAGAAAAACAATTAGCAGGCAACAAACCTTTAACATGAACATTGTGCCACAAACTAACTGTATGTTCTAGTCCGAATGAAACAGAGCAGTCGTTTATTGCTTGCTTCCCAGTTGAATTTGCTGTATTTAATAGCCTCATGTTGAGGTATGGTTCTCCTTCCAAGGAGAAACAGCCAAAAGCAAGAGATATGAAACCCGTTAACTGTGAATAATTGGGGCAGGCAATGATAAAGATGTTATTGTGAAATCATGCCCCAAGTAGACGTGTCATTCATGAAGGATCCGATACAAAGAAGATGACCTCCAACTGTTTGCTCTTTTTGTTGGTAGTCTTTGGCGTATTGGTGAGACAATTCGCCCTCCAATTTAATTTTTTTTTTTTGAAAAAACTAATTATTTCTAACTTTTCCTTCTGTAGTTACTTGTATTGTTAAAAAGTAATAGTTATACAGTTTGACGTAATCAAAAGGATTCGATTCCCACCAAGCTGCGAAGCCCGGGATAATTTCATTAATCAAGAAGCAAATGGATCAAAAGACGATAACAATTTTATTTATCATTACCAACACTTCCATTTTATCCCTTAATTTTTACCAGTAGTAATGTTTTAGCTACTAGCTAAATCAACAAAAATGGATAAAAGAATAAAGGTGTAGGGCAAAGTTAAAAAGTAAAGAAATGTATTTTGTAAAATAAAAGAAATAAAGTGTTAATTGTATCATAATACAGCAGGGATAAAGACTAATTCACCTCGAAGACAATTATACAATTTAGTTGTCTGTTGGCCTTATCTCGCAAGCATTCCGAACTCCGCATATGTTTTAAAAACTAGCTGTTGTGGTTTTGTGCAAACTACTGAAACTGAATGAACAAGTTATCCTTGGACAGAAGTGAAACGTTTTTGCCGAGTTGGATAACGTCATCCGATTTGACGCTTCCTCCCTTGGTACCAACTCTACCATCCGAGTACCAACCGTGCTAAGCCCGTGCGGGCAAGACGCTTCCTCCCTTTACCTATGGAAAGTGTGGATACCAATGAGCAGAGAGCTTAGGGTATCTCTTCAATTCTGGGTCATCTTGATCTACATAGTACAAGCAGTAGCTTGAATTGTAGCTAGACAATAGCTCGAACGCATCCAAGAAGGACCATGTAAAATACCCTCTTGTATTTGATCTATTCCTTCCAAATTAGAAATCCCGTGAAGAGAAGAAAATTAGATCAAACACCCAAAATAATGAAAGAACTGGAAGCTCCTCCAACTGAAGGATAATTTTCATTTACATACTCTTCCTTTGGTCAAATTTCAATACAAATTGCAATTTTGGAACTTCCATTTCAAAAGATTTTAATATACAATTTACTTACTTTTTTTTAAAAAAATAATTTATGATATAAAAATATATTTTTTTAAAGTGAAAACTTAAAGATAAATATTCAATCCAAATACTCCATTCTTTAGTCAAATTGAATTCCAATATAAACTAACCATATGAGCTAGATTTGAAAAATTACCCTAAATCGTCCACAATGAACAGTTTGCACCCTCACATAACTACTAACTAGAGAAATTTAAAGTTAAGACGTACAGATATTATCATATAAAAACAAAGGCAAAATACGGAAGAGGAAAACAATAATTACATTCCACCACTTTGAACAGCTTTTGGAAGAGCATCTACAAGTTAGACATTTCCTGCAACATTCTTCTCAACATCAGAAAATAGAACCCTATAAACGGGTACCTAGTCCAGCCAGAATCCGCAATCAAATCACAATTTGTTTGAAACCTAATCAGAGTTCAATATTACTGTTTTCTCTTGCAGTTTAGAATCAAGATCACCGAAAATCTCTTTCCTCATCTCACTATATTGCTTTTACGACAGAAACTTTTGAGTAAGATCATCAAAAACCCAAATCCCAATTCTTCTTAACTACGTCGTAAACTGAAGATCCAAAACCGTCAAACAGTATCATTCAAAAAATCAAATATCGTACAGATTGATGCCCCGACGTGTGCATCTCCCACTATCCAACAGCAGCTTTAGATCGAACAGGTAAGCATCAATTCATATCCTGTTACTGTACCAAAAATATTAATTTTTAAGCCAGGATATCAGTAGTGTGGAAGAAAATTAGCAGGTCTTCCTGCTGGTCACTCAGGTTTTGAAGGGAGGTGTTAATATATAGAACGCCACCTATATAAACTTACACTTCCACGACTTGTATTATATGACTTAATTATCTGTTAGAATCAGTTTTACATTCCACTTAGCTACCTGCTATAATCTATTTCCAACCGCTAAATTAACCAAAGAGAGAGGAGAGATAGGCCATAAATGGAGCCACTTCAACCATCTGCAAAATTTGTGTTCAATTGTTATAAACAACAATAACTTAGATGTTCAACAGGTTTAAGAATAGTTTTTGATGGTGCAAAAGATCAATTGCAAATGAGTCAAGGGTGCTATTATACATTCTAGCCTTTAGGAATAATTAATTTAGTCCCATAAGTCTGTTTGTGACTCTAAAGTTCAGTGCATGATGAAAATTGGAGTCTCTAATACCTTAATTTGAACAATAATTTGATTCCTAAAAAATTAAATTTTAATTAATTTTTGAACAGTTATATCATAAAACACTTCGATACTATCTTAGAAGAAGGGCTTCAGTAAGACATATTTGGTACAATATCTACCTCCGTAGGACATATTTGGTACAATATCTTTCTGCCAAAGTAGAGCTGACAATTTTTGAATAAATTTAAATTATATACAGATCAATTTAATTATAACACGCTAAAAATACATATTTACACATATTGACCTACTTAATTCAATTAAATCTGCAATGACATTTTTATTTAAATAAATTAATAATTAATATATTTTATATTAATTTATTTAAATATATTATAAATATTATAATCTATTTATTTAAATTAAAATTTTAAAATAATTAAATTTTATTAAAAATAATAATATTTTAATCTTAAATATTTATTTATAAAATATACAATTATCTTATCTATTTTATTTCATATAAATATATATAATTTTAATTAATTTATAAATATTTAAATTTAAATAATATTATTTAATTTTAATTTATTTTAACATATTAAATAGATTGCATTATAAAATTAAAATAATCCGCAACTATGTCCAAGTAAATATCATATCCATCGTAATACAGCAAATGCATTGGTACACTACAAAGTCGAGCACAAGTCCAGTTATAAGAGCCAAGAAAAATCAAAGACATCCAGGAAAGAAAAAATTTCACAGCACTAGATGTCATTATAGATATCCTCAATCAAGAAATGGTACGAAGATCCTGAGCCAATTGTTATTAGGATATACTGAATTGGGTTTTCCAGCACTACTTTGCGCTAAACTCGGGCTTAGATTAGAATGTCAATCAAATTAACTGTCTATTCATTCAGAGTTTGTTCCTGAATAGTGGTAGGACATAAGCAGGGCCTGCAATTGAAACAAATGACTATTCCGCACTACTATATGCATCCACAATGCATTACGAAGAAGCTAAGAGTAGCTCATATGTTGCCTGCGAGGTACAACTCTATATGGGGAAGAGTATGAAGTGAAGGCCCCTCTAAATCCCTCACTTAAAAACAATGGTGGGATCCAAGGTTTCAGAATCTGTGAAATAACCACTTCTGTAAAAACATGTTGAATGAGCAAAACTACCACCAAGCATAGTTGCTGGGCAAATTATAGGCCAACATTCGTCTTAAACGGGCAATACTAGTCCTTAGACAAAAGGAAACATTTAGAAACAATGACATTTGAACTTAAACTTGGTGTAACCTGTAAATATCTGGCAGCTCAGGACATTATGGGAACAAAGAAGCAGTAAATAAGCACACATGGTCTGGAGAACTAAATGAGACGCACATAATAATGGAAAATCACTAGAAAAATACAAGTGTATAATGAAATCAAAACCCATCAACATTTTCGAGAAATATAACACAAGCAAGTTTTGAGAGGCAAGTGTTCTAATGTAGATTACTAGTTTCCTCCTAAAACAACCGTCACTCAAATAGCATAAATGAGGAAGGGGGAAAATACCTTGAAATTTAAAGATCACAAATCGAAGCCCTTCAAATACTCAGGGTCACGCTTAGCCCTCTCCTGAAATTTCTTAAACCATCGGTCCAAAATATCCATAGGCACAATCAACTTGCTCCCATCAACTCCACAAAACGACTGCATATAGTTAAACAAATTCTCTCCGACTTTCAAAGCAAGCCGTTCGATCCTTTTTTCCGCTGCCACATCCAACGACGGCAGTGACGCCAAGTCCTCGACAGAAACCCCAATTTTAGCAGACAGTGGGGGGGAATCGGGTGCCGTAAGCTGCAATTGTCCACCAGGCTCAGGCCAATTGAGGGAGAGGACAGCGGATGGACGGGCTAGAGTGACGGCTCCGCAGAATTGAAAAGAAGAACCAGGAGACTGAACGTATACGGCTAGGGCTTTATCGGGTGGGAGAGTGAAACTGTTTAAGAGGAAAATGCAGACTTCGCGGATTTGGTCGTAGGCCTCACCTGCGGAAGTTAGAAGGAAGCGAGGAGTAAGATGAAAGCTAATATTAGAAAAAAAGGGGAAAGAGAAACAGGGAAGGCTTACCTACGAAAGTGTTCATGTCGAGTATCCAATGGAATGTGTCGATTTGGGAGAAGGCGGAGATATCCATAGGGAAGCTCCGGTTGGGAAAGACTACGCCGAACATAACTTTAGTAGAAGGAAGAGCAAGTGTCGTTGTGTGTTGGTCTATGTTAGCAAAACTGATTTGTTCAGGGACAAGTGGTGATGCTGATAATTAATGAAGGAGAGTGGAAGTGAAAAAGGAAGAAGGTTCGAAGCAGAGAGAAATGGAGAGGGGAAAGGAAAGGAAGAGTCTAGTAATGTCTAGAAATGCTTGGATGGACGTGGACCACTTGTGTAATTGTGGCCTCCAGGCCCAGTGTTGTTGGTGTTGGACCCATAGACACAAATTGTTGGATGGCACAGGAGAAGCTCTCTTCTTCGTTTTTAATGATAGTTCACTATTTTCTAACCAATGATACTAAATTATTCTGTCAAAAGCAAATTAGAACTCCCATTTATTTAATTTTTTTTGTTAATTATATGAAAAACTTCCAAAAATTAATGGTATTTAGTTTCTATGTTAACCCTATTAAATGAAAATATCATGATATGAATATTGAAGTTAAAATATAAAAACTGAATTATTAAATACATATTATATTAACTATAATACAAGAAAATAATTTACCCATATATTCATTTCCATCATAAATGAAATGGGAAGTCAATAGATTTATTAAATTCACTTTATATCATTTTGAAGAGTCCAAATTAAAATTTACTTCCAAAGAAGGAATTGTGGTAGTTGCACATGCACATCACATCGGCTATTTTCATTTTCCATCTCCTCACTTCTAAACTACGTGGTATTTCACTTCATTGGTCATGTGTATTTTCTCTTCCGCCTTTTTTTTCTTATAACCTCTTCATAAACTCCCCAGGTAACAGAAACAAATCAAAACCCAAAAAAAACAAACAAAAATAATAATAATAAAACCTTAGATTATTTGCCGAGCAATGCCAGCTTTTAGTTCAATCTCTACCTCGCAATGCCGGTTGATACTTTTTTTATATATATTTATATCATCTTTAGATTTTCAAATGAAAAATGAACCTTATGATTCAAGAATCCCCTTATCACTCCAAACAAGATACCAGCAAAATGCTTGCTCATCAAGTGGAGAATTCCTGGAAAAATAGGAGCGCCACAATCGCCTCAAACTGACCCAGATCAGTTCATCTCCAAGCTCAAACTGGTCAAAATTAGATAGACCAATTCTGATTTAAATCAGATCGAAATTAGACTAAACCATCCCTTGACAGACTAACATAGGCTTATTTCCTTTATACACACACACATCATTGAATTTTGACCAAACCAGACTAAAACCTGGACTAAAAGGGACCTTATGGTCCAATCTCGGTCTTCCTGAACCTTGAACTAAAAGCATAAGTTCCGGCCTAGACTGGATGAATGACCATATCCCCACCTGCAATATGCGTACTGCATTTTCAAACACTAATTTTCCCAGTATTCTTCTGCAACTTTATACATGGGAAATAATTCATTAGTGCAAGCCAATGAAATTATACATGATAATTTACAGACTTCGCACAAACAAAGGAACAATTCATGCTTATTGTTCCCGATTTGCTAACAAGTTATCTACTTTAACACCATCAACATTGCCTACATGATACAAAGTAAAAAACCATCTCCATTTATACTGTGCAATCCATTTAGCTTTGACACAACGCGCTATTGTTGTAACACTTAATATAAGTATTAAAAAACCTGTAAAAAATAATAGACACCAAAGCTCTCCATGCCAAGGTCCCAAAATTGAAAATCAAAAGCCATCAAACGATAAGACTCAGAAAGACTACAACAAAGTTCAATGTCCCTCAGTTATATCCCAAGAGTCACCACTTAAAGCCTCATAAAATAGCTTGATGTCTAGTTAATATATTTGCAATCAGCTGTTCTTAATCTAACAGAAAAAAACATAAACAATTCAATGCATACAAGTTTCTGGCCGTCAAATAAAGTAAAAGATGCTGACAATTTAATAAATCAGTAGAATGATTAAATTGCAAAGCCACATTAAGTAGAATGTTACCTGCTTTTTTATCACCATAAGCTCTCATCTCAGTCAATCATTTTTATTTGATGATAAGCCCATAATTTAGAGAACTCTTCCACAACAATTCGAGCTTAGTCACACATTCTTGTACAAAAAAAAATTAAGAAAAATCTCAAAATAAGCTACAAAACTCATATTTACTCCAGATTCAAAAGATTGATTCAAAAGATTGGTAACTTCAAAAGTAAACCGTAAACATTACCAAGAGACCATCACCTCGACTTCTTCCTAGTTGAGGTATTAAAAGATGTAGGTCTCTACACAAAGACAAATGAAATTGCTTGTGAAAACATTTTCCAAAGCCCTAATGTCTAAAAGAATCAATCTTCTCTAGTCATCATAGGTCCATAAACTTGAGTTCTTAATGAACCCGTGGAGATCACCTACGTTCTTAAACGTAAAGATTGGCATTTTAAGTAAATTCTCTCTCATGAAGGCAAAGAAAGATGCAAAAAAATACAATTAAAGTAAAAAATTGAAACATTCTCAGACTTGAAAATTGCACGGCATAAATATATTAAAACCACGAACCAATTAAAAGTTGTGCATAAAACATCTATCGATACATATGGAAGAATCAATAACACAAACATAATTACCAATTCATAAGAATCCCAATCGCTGCAAAAAATAAAACGTCCAATAAGATAGAGTTATAAAGCTGCTGTAATACCAATAAGAAATGCCATCAAGTATACAATGGCACATCGGTCCAAGCCCCAGAGACATGCCCATTCTCACAAACATAGGCTCGAACAACTGGTTCACCATCGTCATGGTATCCGAAAACTCTCCTCAAACAAAAGGCAGAGTGCAAATCCCACGTCTCCTTGCACCCACAGAAGGCACATTTAAGATCAATCTTGCTCCTGTACCCATCATTTATCGTCCTCCAGACCCTTGACCTCTTAAAATTCTTGAAAACCCCTCTGAAAAGCATGTAATTGCGTTTTTCTTCCCTATGAGTGCAGCCAGGCCAATCACAAATGTACAAGCAATCACCCCGAAAACGGCTCGCCAATAGCTTATTACCCTGTTCTCGGCTCAAATTCCAGACCCCAGACGCTAAATGAGATCTCAAAGGTCTACAGATTTTCCTCCTCTTACAAATAGAGAAATTTCCGCCAGCTTTAACAACAGTTTTATCGTCGCTAACCTCTTGACTCACATCGGCGGCCCCATCTTGTGATTCAGATGCATCGTACACGGTGTCGTAATAGAGGTCATCGAACAACGACCAAGAGCAATCGCAATTTTCAGTAGCATCTGAAATGCTGGAAGAGGATGGTGGAGGTGGAGTGGGTTTGGATTGAAAAGACGCCAGCTTATGGTAATTATCATCAGGGCCGAGCTCCCGTTCGAGGCCAAAATCAGAGTGTTCGAGAAGAACACCGGCGTGGAGGAGGCCAGGGCAGCAGACGGCGAGCTTGTGGAGTGCCGACCAACCGCCAGGAATCGAAGAGTCAGGGGAGGCGAGGAGATCGGTGACAACGGCGGGAATGGTTTTGTTGCATTTAGCCTTCCAGCATATGTTGCTGATGAGAGAAAAGAATTTGGTGCAGACACATGAGAGGCGAGCCCAGTTGCGGGGATCGTCTTCGAGCTTGAAGAAGATGTTGAGAACGACGTCGTCGGACAGATTTGAGAACATAGATGCTGTGGTATCTTGCATTTTCTTTCCCTTGTGAAGAAAGTGGAGTTGGAAGAAAAGATGATTCTCTCACAATTATGTTCAGCTTGGTGAGAGCTTTGATTCTTATTGGAAAATAGAAATTTAGATGAGTGGCTGTGAGAATCTGCTGACGGATGCAAGTGCCCTGTTTCTTCACTCCGACCGACTCGCAAATTGTTACAGTTAAATTTATAATTTTTATTTCTTAATATTTATTAATCCATTAAAAATAAAAATTATTATTTGTTATTTTCATTTTTTAATTAATATTTTTACTGTACTTTAAATAAAACATAATAGCCACACATCTATTAACATTCACATGACCAACTTCTGATGACTTCGTTTCAATTCATTTCATTTGTTCATTATATAATTTCAGGCTTCCAGTTGTTATGAATTTTACGAGCTTATTTTTTATCGTCGTGTAACCATACATTACTGCACAAAAAAATGCCCAGATAAACTTTCATCCTTGTTGACATAATGCGGTGGCCGTATCATCGCCACACAACCCCACCTCCACCTTTAAGCTTCATCCCCGACAAATGGGTAAGCATTCACGTGCCGGACTCTCTAATTGAGGCCCAAGCACATGAATGGTGGGACTGGACATATCACTTCCAATCTTGTCTCAAAATGTCACGATTAAGTCCATCCACATGAGCTTTCTAATCTTTCCATCCTTCACTTTTCCACACCTCTTATTGAATTAAAAGAGGTCTCGAAAACACAATATCCTGTGAAATTTCACCAACGCACCGTGTACAAGTAGAGTGCCCACTAGCATTACCATTCACCAAACCAGTCCGCCAAATTAAAACAGGACTCTAAATCTCTAATTATGTGTAACATAACTCATGTTAACGCGCGCACCTTCCCCATGGTAACCCAACTAGTTGGCCCGAAAAGATCACAAGACAACGAAACCAGAGACCGAAAAAAAAAAGGATATAACGAAGTAACACGCACTTAAACAAGTCCTACTTAACCATGTAAACTGGCCTCTGAAAATAAATGCGCACTAATCCATTACAGGCACTCAAATCCATCAAAGTAAACATATCAATTTGGAGACAGAATCCACATCATGCCTACAAATGTGCACGCCACAATAATCCAGAAGTCTAGCCAAAAAAAATGTTGTCCAGAGCTTGATTGCCTTCAGCAATTAACAACTCAACAATTTAACATGGCAATTTAAGCTTCACATGCTCATTCAAGCTACATGAATGGATTCGCCAGTCACATCTCACCTGGTGACAAATTTAAAATATGTCAAAACTAGTAATAAATCCAACAATCAGAAAATCAAAAGATGTCATCAGCAAATTCTAGGCTCTAAAACTAGCAATAAAAAACACAAAATCATATAAGGAGAATCAATATGCATAAGATGTGAACCGGGATAAGCTCTTGCTCTTGCTCCTGCTCCTGCTTCTGCTACCACTTGGGCTCCGGCTGACGCTCCGCTTTTTCGGACTCTTACTAGTGCGTTTCGGACGCTGCAGAGTATAATATCAACAAAAATATCATACATATATAGCACGCTGACCAGTCGCCTCGGGCCTAAAACAATAGACAACCTATTGACGGAAGAGAATAAGTAATACAAAAATATCACACATAGCGTGCACAACAGGCCATCCCTCGAGTTTAAAACAATAGACAACCTATTGACGGAAGAAGAGAATAAGTACTCTACATTATATATCATTGAGAAATGCAACAGGAAATAGTTTTCCCAACTCTACGTTGCATTCAAAAGCTAACTATGTTAAAGATGAATCCAGTTTCACATTCCAGGCCATCATTTTTTTTCCTTTTCTTTAACCCTACTCCAGTTTCAAGCTAGTTTCATAATAACAAGAACATGCCGGGTTGAAACCTATAATAGGCCCCATGCATTTGTAAATTTTAGATAAAACTACATGGAGAAGACTTACAGATGGAAGTGGAGATCTCGACCTCGAATGTGATCTGCAAAAGTTCCAGAAACAACCCAAATTTAAAATCCACACGTTCCTTTTAAGAACTCTCATCCAAGAGCCTTGATGCCTCTTCCACGTCAGAGTTACCAAATTCAAAAGGGATAAAAGACAGACATAAATATTTAGCAAATCAGCAGAAAACAAAAGTGGAAAGAGAAGACCCAATTATAAAAATCCCACCCAAACAATATACCTATCTAAATGGAAAAGAAAAATCTCAACTAAATAATATAATAGGTTTCCAAGACACCATTGGACAGAAAAGAAGCATGCTTCCCTACTGTACCACAAAATCCACAGTGAGTCCAGCTAGCAGGTCCTATTAGCGTGGCATTTGTTGGAGTAGAAAATGATAATGAAATAGTTTCTACCGCTCATTGCTGGTGACTTCCAGATCCACTAGCAGTTAGTTCACAGAAATTCCAGCTTTACTATTGCAATCCATAATCTCCTTTGTTCCCAATCTAGCACCCATGGACATTTATCAAGCTAAATACATTAGATAAGAGACACCATGAAGGTTTCCAGAGCTGCCCATCTGAAAAACAGCATACCTCCACAACCCAAAAAGATGCAGGAACTGAACCATATCCCATCAAGATCCTATTATCCAATTCCCAGTTCGCTGCATGTATCAAACAAGGAACTTTCATACAACACAAAGAAAGAGAAAAGATCTTTTGACAGTCCGAAATTGATTGTTTCAATTACCCCATCCATTGAATGAAAAAAAAAAAGGCAAAGAATTTGACATGATAAGTACCAGAATGAAATTTGAACCAAAAAATAATTGCAAGTCATAACTATAAAACCAGATACCAAGCATAATAATTTCAACAATTTATATTCATATAATTTCTATTAAGTATCACAAGGAAAAAATTAACTTGATGGCATTCTTCCTAGCAACCACCAAGTGTATCCCAGTTGCATTAACCAAATTCAGATCGACAATCACTTGACAAAAAAAAGAGCATCAGAAGATAGCAATGTCAAACCAAGAGTACAAAAAATTAGAAATGCATGTCTGCAACCCAACCAATTGGGTAACTGACTAAAAGTAATTGATAGCATAACTTCACAGATCAGTAGTTGTCTGCTTCTCTGCTTGTTGCTTAAGGGGTAACATCCAGAATTTTGAAACCGCCTAACTTAAACTTCTTTAGCATGCATTAAACATGTATTTTTTTTATGCACATATGAGCTCACCCCATGTTATCTTATATGTCTCAGATTTAAACAAAATTCAGTAAAACATATTAGTTTTCAGCTTATTATAATTTTTTCTCTACTAGCTTTCTTTCACACCAAAGAGGATATCAGCTATCTATTATGATAATCCTCAATTCCCCATTCCAGGAATGGGACCTTGTGAGATTCTTTAACCCAACAAAAGCACATCGTAAAAGTAGAAGTGCAAATTCAAATATACCAATTTCAATTCTCATCTCTCTTCCGCAGAATGCCCCACAATTCCACAATAACAATAAAGAAATAATAAATATACACACACAGAAATTGGCAAGCAGATCATCCAAATCAACAAAATGAAAAGAGTAATTCTTCATCAACCAAATCCTTAAATTAAACAGACAAGAAAGAATACCTTGACAAAGATCGAGGCTTCGATCCGGACCGGGATCGAGATGCAGATTTTGATCTTGATCTTGACCTAACAGGCGAGCGTCGGGAAGGTTTGGTTTTAGGAGATTTGCTGCATAAAATTGCAAGGTTGATAAAGAATAACAACTCCAACCAACTAAAGGAAGTCCAGAATAACACAAACCTCCTGCTCCTGCTCCGGCTAGAACTTCGGCCACGGCTGCGACTGCGACTATCACTGCGGCCCCTTGAATAAGAACGGCCGCGGCTGGGGCTCCTAGATAAGTCCCGCTTGGAATCATATTCCCTTACCTATAAGCCAAATTATTATTGAACAGTGAACAAACAATAGCAAAGCTACACATACAACAGTACATATACACATGAATACAGATATTTGAGTGAGAAAAAGAGGGCGATAGATTCCAATCATACACGAACATAAGCCCGGGAAAATGCATTTCTAAACTCTGAGTCATCAAGTTTCTTGATCTGAAGGGAATATATAAAATGATCAGGCAATGAAAAGCAAACAAAAGGTCAGTTAATCATACAATGGAAATAGCAAAGAAACTTACTGCTGACTTCATGTCTTCGTAGTTTGTGTAATCCACAATCCCCGTGGTACCTAGAGCCAACAATAATCAAGCACGAAATATAAATCTAGACATTGTCCACTCCAATAAATCATTTAAAAGATCATTATCTTTGCATCAGAAAAATTTGAAGCACAGGACTGTGAGAAGTGCTCAATATTGACTGGATTATTTCAAAGGTCTTAACTTGACTCATGGTTATGAGATCAAAATAAGAAGTGCAAACAAAATAACATAGACAAAGCAAAAAAAAAAAAATTAATAGCAGTCGCACATTTGGCATACGCTTTGAAGAACTGTTAAAGCAAGTGTATAAAAATGTGCAAAAGACATCACATTGCATATCTTACCACTACCATCACGGAAAACCTGAGAGAAGCAGACATCACCTGCACGTCGCATGTGATCCTGAAGAGGAATAGGTTTAGATATTGATTAACTTCAAATATAACTTTTAAGAAATGATGGGTCAACATGCAGACATCAGCAAGAACATAATCCTACACACAGAATGAAAGGTAAGGAAGAGATCATAACAAGAAAGAAAGAAAGGAAGACGGGATGGGGGGAAGGCAACTTTTTTCATAGGAAAGATGAAAAACGAGTTCAGGACACCTTAAGGTCTTGCCATGAAGCAGATGATGGTAAACCAGTGACCAAAACTGCACCAAACATAATTTCAGGTTAAGGCATGTTATAGATATGCTAATTTATGCTACTTGTTAATGAGATTTAATGATGAATAGTAAAAAATGCATCACATTTACTACATACCACGATACTCAGAGCGCCTAGATACTCCTCGTCCACGACCACCACTGTAACTACTGTGGCGATCCGAGGATGAATGTCCACGCCCACCATGAGCAAGCTCCACCTAGTGTCCAAGCATGAAAAATAAGATCCAAAAGAAGAGCCACAGCTGGAAGCTCATCAACCAATGTGAAGAATGACAACATAAAATTAACTAACCCGTAATCGATGCCCATCAAAATCATAGCCATCACGACCACGAATTGCATCTTCAGCATCTCGAGCCTCTTCAAACTGCAAAAACAATTAGTAGAAAGTCAACGCAAGTATTATAATAGGAAGAAAAAGGAGGAATGTGCATTTCCTAGCTCACCTCAACAAATGCATAACCAGGGGGCCTTGGTGGGATCTTGAGATCAATGTGTGCTATGGGACCATACTGCAAATGGAAAGAGAAATTCAGAAGGAACTGATTCAAATTAACCACAAGTCCTGCATAAATCTTGGACACATTTCTTTTTTAGGTCAAATCCTGCAACAGATAGACACTGACCACAAATCTTAACATCAACAATTTTACTTAGTGATCTTCACAAAGAAGATCCTAACAACTTTAGAAGGGCCCAACCTTTCTCACCCTTGAACACTAAAGACAATGACAACCAAAAAATGGCAACTCATTACAAGCACCATCAAAAAGCATCGCAGGATCATAAGAATCATGTTTTCCTCCTTGCCCAAGTGTATTATCAATTGTCTCTGTAATTATACAGATACAAGTGAATGGAATTTTGTCCACTTCTTAGTCGAATCTTCAACTGCTGTTCCAATATTTTATATTATCATTTGTTTCTGTTCCAACATTTATATTTATTAGTTTGGTTTTTCATGCCACACAAAGATATGGAGACCTTTAAGAACAGTATACACTCTAATTGAACTTAATCCAGAAAAAATCGTTACCCTTCAGTGGTAAGCCTAACCAACCAAAATGGATAGACATGAAATAAAAAGAAAGAAAACCCATCCTCTGATGTTGTAGAACCAATTTTGAATACGAAAAATGTAGGCTTTAGGTAGGGAACAATACAGTAAAGCATCATGTTATTTATTTGAACACTATGCTATACACTCTTGTAAATATCTCAGTTAACTAACATTATAAATCAATCAAACAAATAAAAATAAGAAAAAGGAAAAGGGGAAGAAGTTAAAGTATAGATTTGCATTCTTGGATTATACATAAACTCAAAAGCAATAAAGTTAATCACCAAAAAAAACCTATTCTTTCCAAATATTTGCAATTCCACCCTATACTGTTTATTTACCAATTAAATCCAATACTTTAATACCATCAAAAAATGCGCCCAAATGTTACTTCACTGTTAAGAAGGTAAAGAAATTATCACATATGATGAAAAATTTAACCCTAACATTTCCCCAAGTCAGCCCCGAATCCCCAAATGTAAACCCTAAATTTAACTCTCCAAATCAAACTTATACCTTATTTAACTTATCTAGAGCACACAGAGATTGCTTATCAGGTCTCGAGGGCACTTATTTAAGTTATTCAATGTCAGATTCAAGGGTTATATTTAGAGGTTAATTAGGAACTGATTTATAGAAATATTATGGTCCGACAGTTTCAAAGTAAAAAAATTTGGACATCATGGGTTTTCTCTGAGTAATTAGAAGAAATAATAAAAATGCATATAAAAAATAACAACCGGAAACAGCAAAGAGCGTAGTGTGGGATCCATAAGCACTTCGCATTCAAATTGAACCAAGAAGCACCAGAAGATTACCTTGTAGAATAAATCCTCCACTTCCCTCTCGCGAATATCGCCTGGCAGATTCCCAACATAGAGAGTTCTGCTCGCGCGGCTACTCATTTTCCCTGAAATCATCGATGTATTTCACAGAGAAGGACCTTAAATTTAACAATCAAACCAAAGCTCATTATCTTCGAAATTTTAATAGAAGAAAAACAAGTAAATAAGAAAATTTACACACCACGTGTTTATTTATTTCTCACTTAACTAAATCCTCAATAAATTGAACGAATCAACATATTTATGAGATGTAAAGAACGAAAAAAATGAAGGAAAAAAAATCAAAGTTCCAGTTTTCCTGCAATTTCCGGCAAACCAAACACGGGTCGAGTGACTGATCGTTAGATTTGTCTGGAGATTGAAGACGTAGATAATACCTTTTCGTGAAATAGAGGCTCGGTCAGAGAAGTAGAAAACTTCGAAAGTTAGGGTTTTGAGATTGGGCGATACTCAGCGATGGCCTGCTTTTGGTTAGTAAATAAGATGTGGTAAAGCTATGGTGTTGCACGGTGTAGGAACTTTATATTGCGACCTCTTTTTGTAGAGCAATCAAGTGGTATAAAACATTCTGATCTTCTCTGCATGCTAATTGATGGAGTGTTTCATTGATTTTGTAATGCAACCACCCGTAACGCGCATTGCATTTAAACTTTATTTTTAAAACAATGATTATATTTTATCGGGTTTCAAATTATAGCCAAAGGAACAAAATGCTCCGGTTAGAGATTATGGGCTTATGGCCCAACAACTTGGAGGGAAGTCATCTTCACGTAAATTTTTTAAAAACTACTTTTATAATTTTTTGTTAATAAAAAATAA
>CAOGCB010716280.1:0-19706 GCA_948266635.1 Cnidoscolus chayamansa
AAAACACGACCCAACGTTATAATAGTTTAAAGGATTCATCATAAGATTGGCTAAGTTTTTACGCTGGCCGCCTACCTACCGCAACCCTCCTCCTTTACCCGGGCTTGGGACCGGCTACGCTACTCGCATAGGCGGAGTTATCCTTGCATAGTTGATAGATTTTAGAATTTAGGTCTAATATAGAAAGTGGAAGTGGGAGTTAAAAATTGATGGGGCTTGTTTTAACTGGGGTTCAAACATATATAAAGGCTGGAACCAGGACGGTTTCCTGCAAATCTGGACAGAAGAGAAATTACCATATGGAGGAGAAATGTCAAGTATTGTTTTGATGTTCGTGGCTAGAAGGATAATACAGGAAGTTCAGAGCTTTAATGATATAGCAAGGAGTTAATCTCCTAGTGGTTCTGAACTAGAATATTCTATACTAAAATAAGAAGTAAGCAAACAACTTTTTTAAATAAGCTAATTCCTAAATAGTAATGAACATTTTCCTTAAATAGCAAGGCGTGTATGCCCCTAGATATGAAAACTTTACAGGAGAATTCTGAGTTGCATAATTGCAAATTGAATCAAAATAGTTCTTAATTTGTTTTTCCTGGATTGCCATTTGCCATTGTACCAACACTTCTAAATGTTTTGCCAAAATTAGGAATCTTGCCTTAAATTTGAGTTTAGAGTATTAATTCCTTTTTTGGTTGTCAGCTATTTATTAACCACTTCCCTTGTTTGGTAGAGTTTGTGGAATTTTTTATAAAATTTGTCAGTACTTTCTTTCAAGGACGTGTAATGATGAAGAACATGAACCTTATTAAATTTTCTATTTCTTTTTATATATGTTTTCTACTTTTTTTAGTCATTTGTTGTTATTTCTCATGAACTTCGAATTTCTACAGTGTGGTAATATCTTTGTTCACCATGTGTTAGGTTTTCTTGGTCCTTCTTTTGGTTTGTACATTTAATGTCTTATTATGCTTTATGCAGTTGTCAATCACTGTTGTGCTTATATTTGCTGTTCTTGCAACTCATTAAATATTTGTCTAGCTGTTTGGTTTGCTTGCAGCAAACTTTAAAATGTTATAATTGTCAAGCATGGATTGCTCAATCATTATATTGGAATTTGCAGCAATCAAGTTCAACACCTGTTCCAGTTGATCTCTTGGCATCGGCTGTCCAATCTGTGAAAGATTCTGATTGTGCACATTCATATTTCCCTGCAACACTATCATTGACAACAAAATACAGTGATATTGTATCATCTGCTGGTAGTCCAACCATTCCCATGACAGAGGTATGTAATACATGGTGTATCATATGCATTAAATATATTGCTCATTTAAAAAGTAGGTACATAAAAAATTCGTTACTGAGATTTCTAAAATTTATTATGCCCAAACCTTCAACATCAAGATGCTTATAACAATGCTATTTGATTTCTATTTGTTTGTAGGATGTATAGATTTTTCTTTGCAGTATGTTCTAATAAATTAAAATTTTTACATATTATACATGTAATCCTATTGTTGATGTGTGATAATACAGTGTTAACTTCCAGAATAGTAGATTTCTGATCCCACACCACAAAATTGTGTTGACCTTTTTTTTGGGCAATTTTGCAGATTATGTGTTCTGGTGCCATTGCTTTACCCAAGTCACACTCATCAAGTCTGCCTGGTGTTGGGCTTGGTGCAGGTCATGTGCTTCCCCAGCATCTACTTGCGCACCTTCATTCTACCCATCCCTTGGAAGAATTGATCAATTTGTCTGGCTATTCTGCCGTTCCCCAAACATATCCATGTACACCAGCTGCTCTGCAGCAAGCATATCAAGATAGCAGTGCAAATATCTCTGTGCTCCACAATCCCCTGGCAGGCATGAAGTACAACCTTCAACAGTTAAAAGGGGTTTCACCTAGGACTAGGAGTAGCTTGCCTTTGTTTAGTGCAAATGTTTCTGGTTATGGAGGTTTGGGGAATCCTACCAACTTGTCTGAGAGATTTCTGAATGATTTGTTGACTACACCTAATGTAGGTTTGGGGAATCCTACCGACTTTTCTGGGAGCTTTCTGAATGATGTATCCCCTATTACTAATGGTTCTGCAGGTTTCTATAATGATCTTGTACAAGCTCAATACGAGGGCAATAATATCACCATGCTTCAACAGGTAAAGGTAGTAGGGTTTGCATAGATATTAATTACATGCTGTTGCATGCAAGTTCTTATGGAAACACTTCACTTGGTGCACGTATACTTGGTTTTCCTGTTTTCAGTTGCCAGTAGGTAGCTTTCTCTTTTGGTTATCCTTGTCATCTTTATTTTCCGCTTTGCTTGATCCATTTATGAGAAAATTTGAGAGAAAAAAACAGAATTATGGATTTTCCTTGTAGGATTATACACCTGGTTCAAGAACATTAGTCGCTGTTCCAGACAACGGATATTACAACTTACATGGACAAGGCCAGCTGAGTTCCACATACCAACAAGCTCAACAGTTCTCACAGAATTATGGTCCTCTAGGTTCCACAAATGTTAATCATTCTCAACAAAGAATATCACGAGATGAACAGCAAAGCCTTAGTGATTTGGCATTTAGAACTTCTGAAGGTCCATCTAAGCAATTACACCCATTCTGGCAGCAGCATATCTACTAATGGTTGTAGGCCATCAGATAATCTGTTTCTGCAACTTTGGCTGCATAGCTACTGATAGTTCTCATTTTTCCCTTGTCAGTAGCGAGTTTGAAATAGGCAAATTAGGTTAGTTTGCAGTTAGTTATATTAGAAACGCTTGATGATTTTGAGTGTTTTGCTGCGTCAATTGTACATACCTAAAGAAAGATGTCTGGCTATTGTATTATACCTGATTTCATATTGGGTATATGATTTAGATGGGTAGCTTGCTAATGTTAATTCCCTTTGTTCAAAGAAGCCTTTTGATTGTTTAACAAAAAAAGAGCAGCACAAACTTGGTGCTTTTTAGTATACAAACACGAATCATCTAATTTCCGGCACTGTGACCTGATCCGAGCAATGCAACCATGAATAGTGTCTAAACTTGTGGAAGACAAAAAAAAGGAAGATTTATTATTTATTGTTTATTATTCTTGTATTATATTTCAGAGAGAAAGTAGCTGACATCTAATTTGAAGTACAATATATTGCTTCAGCAGAAAATATTTATATGAGAAATGGGCAACTGCCAGGAAGGCAATTAACATGATGATTTGAAATATCAGTTGGAAAGTAGGCAGTGGGAATGATGCGTAAACTACAGTAATTAACAAGGTTGGTGCCACTTAACTTTCTCCTAATCCTGATCATTCTTTTGGTTTCTCGCAATTAAATTATTAGTAGAAAATCTAGTACTTAAGCTTTGATGCGGAGCACAACTTTTGTGAATCTATCATTGATGAATGGCTGGACGTGCAGATTTAACTGTCCCTTGTGTTGGTTCCAAAGGTATCATGGATCCAAGCCCTGAATCAGACAAGGGTAATTACCGCAGGTCGACCATTGAGGCAATCCTAATGGCTCCTAAGTTGCCTAAGGCAGTGCCACCAGTTTCATCAGCACCTGAGGGGGAGACTATCAGGCGGCCTCGTGGCAGGCCTGCAGGCTCCAAAAATAAGCCCAAACCACCTATTATTGTGACTCGAGATAGTGCAAATGCACTAAGGGCTCATGCAATGGAGATTAGCTCAGGCTGTGATGTGAGTGAGAGTTTAGCTAACTTTGCAAGGCGGAAACAACGTGGTATATGTGTACTTAGTGGGAGTGGTTGTGTAACCAATGTCACCTTACGGCAACCGGCTTCGACAGGGGCAATTGTGACCCTTCATGGCCGGTTTGAGATCCTCTCATTGCTCGGATCAATATTGCCACCTCCTGCTCCACCAGGGATTACAGGTCTAACAATTTACTTAGCTGGAGCTCAAGGACAGGTTGTAGGTGGGGGAGTGGTTGGTGCACTCATAGCATCTGGTCCTGTTGTGATCATGGCTGCATCTTTTATGAATGCTACTTTCGATCGCTTACCATTGGATGAGGATGAAATTCCTGCAACTGTGCAGAGTCAACATTACCAAAATGGTCGTCACCATATCCATCGCCACCTTGATATTTCAGATTTATATGGAGTTCCACAAAACTTGCTTACCAATGGTCCGGTGCCTCCAGAGATATACTCGTGGGCGCCTGGACGAACCATGACAAAATCCTAACTTGATTAGCTAGTATAAAGCATCTCATAATAGGTCTCTGTGTTGTTTAAATATTGTGCTGCTTATTTCCACTAGCATCGTTAGACATCTTATCCATAAAAAAAAAATGCACACTTTTATGTTCACAATCATCAAGACAATCTACTTTGCAGAAAGTAGTTCTAATTCTGTTGCTTTTATTATCAATTCCTTTGGGTTTTGCCCAATTTACTTCAATTAAACTACCTCAGCATTGGCTCTATTGCTTCCTCAAAATGTTGAACCTGTGTGTAATTGTTGCAACAGCAGTGGCATTCCATTCAAACCCAAGCATTTAATAAGCTTTTACCATTGTAAACTCGCTTGGCTTAATTGCATTTATTGAGAAGGATCCAAGGCCTCAATGAATCCACTAACCAATGAATCCAATAAACAATGAATATACCCACTCATCCTTCAGTTGGGATCCTCGTTGACAGAGCATTCTGCTTCGGTATCCCAAAAGTAATAATTTCATGTACAGATCTTTCAAACCCTTGCGTTGAGGATGTCATCTGTATAGTATGTGCTCAGACCAGTCATGAGGAAGCTTCATAGATAGATAGCTATATATACTTCTTCCTCCTATAAGAGAAGGAACACGTTTTCTTTGGGTGTATTCATTTTTGTTCCTGTTGATTAGCTTCGTAGAGAGATAGCTATATATACTTCTTCCTTCTAAAAGAGAAGGAACACGTTTTCTTTTGGGTGTATTCATTTTTGTTCCTGTCGATTAGCGTCCTTTTTATGAAGGGACTCGAGAGAACACAATTTCTTTCTATTGGAAATTGTGTAGGTATGCCTTTTGGTATATAAAAGCTATTTTAAGTTTATAATTTATTTATATGAAAGTAAACTTATATTATATTTTAGCTTTTAATTATTTTATTTTTTTAATTAAAAAAAAGGGTTCTTCAGTCAAGTCTTACAATATTTACATTTAAAAATATATCCAAAATTAAAATAAATATATATATATATATATGAAAATAAAATGCATAAAGGAGAATACAGTAGTTATGCATAGAGTTGTCAATTCGTGTTAACGGGTTATAAATGTGTCAGGTCAATGTACACCTATAATATGAAAATATCTAATCCGAATCCGACTCATTTAATTAATCGTGTCAAGATGCTCGACTCTAACCCAGACATATTTATTAAACAGGTTAAACGGTTTGATCCGTATAATTCGTTTAAATAATTAAATTAATATTATATCATGTAATACGCCATTACACATTTAATTAATTTAAATAAATAGTCATTTTAATCTCATCATATAATTTATTTAATATTTTAAAATGAATTAAAATTAAATAATATTATTTAATTATATTATTAATATCTATATAACTATTATTTAAATCTAAATATTTATAAATCAACTAAATTTACATTTATTTATATAAAATAAAGTAGATGAGATGATTTTATCATTTACAAATGAATATTTAAAATTAAAATATTATTATTTTAAATAAAATTTAATTATTTAATAAATTTAATTTAAATAAATAGATATTTATAATATATTTAAATAAATCAATATAAAATATGTTAATTATTAATCTATTTAAATAAACGAGTCATTGCGTGTTTAATCGGGTTAAGCAAGTCAATCTGTTTAGACCTGCATTTTTATCGTGCCATAAACAGTTTGACCCGTTTATGACCCAAATCCATTTACTATAAACTTAAATCCGCTGTAAACGGATCGTATCAAAAATTTACAATTTAGTTAAACAAGAGATATGAAAAAGAGGTAGTGAAATTGTCAACAAAAACAGGTATAAGGTTTACCCAGTAATAAGATTTAGAGTTATTTGTCCCCAAAATTAGTTTAAGATTGAGATATAATTCAGATCTAAATTATCTACTTTTAATATCAAAAAAATTAAATCAAAATTATGAAAATTAATGTTTAAAAAAAAATAGGTTTAAGTATTTGGAGAATATTTAAAAAATGAAATTGGAAAAATTATTATCAGTTTATTCGAACTGGATTGCATTTCATCTTTTAGAAACCGACAACTTGCAAATATGACCGTTGCAAGCCAATTTATAGACAGCAAAGAATGAAAATCCCAAAACAAAAACCTTTCTTTTGCTTCGTCCATAAGCTTGGCAAATGCAAACAGATCAATTGCTAACAAAGAAGAGAGGACGAGAAGATTGCAAGATGGAAAATCAAGGAACAGATGAGTCTATGGCGGAAGAGGAAGCACACCCATATGCATTTCATGTTTCTGGTCCTCGAAATGTGGCTTCTCCCAATTGGAGAGATCTTATCAATTCCAGTTGGTTAGCTTACATTTAGCCTTCTCGTTTTTGTTTCATATCTCCCATTTGGTATACCCATCAGCTACTTAAGTACATTTCACTTTAAAACTAGCTATTTTGAGTAGAAAACTCTAGTGGGTTTTCCCCCTCCAGAATCTTAGTATGCATGTGAACAGATGATTTGTTTTAATGCAGCGTATGGGTTTCTAGGATTTGAATTCATAATACTAAAAAAGATCATTTGGATTCTAGCTAATAAAGTCACGACTTGTGAGATCTGGTTGGTTCTATTTTTTTTGATTCATTTACCTGTTTATGAATTTCTTCAAGCAATGATATAAGCAAGACCAGTCAAACGCTGAGTGATTAAATTTGAATAATTCATGTCAAATATTTTACACGTTTTCTCTTTCTTATTTTTGTTTATGCTCTTAAAATTTGCACGAGTTTCAAGTTACCTTCTAAATCATGCTGTGTTTTCTTTGTTCATTTTCAGAATCCATCACATACACAAACATTTGGAATTTTCATTTCTTGATTCAATGATGTAATCATCAGGTTCATCTGTCTAATGGTCTGAAGTCAATAACCCAGATGACGGATCATGCCCTGACGTCGATCTGGGGTCGTATGTTCCTGTCTAGAAATTTCTTACGTGAATACAATAGTCAATGAACTAGGGAGTGGCATTCTGATTTCTGAAGTTATATATAATCATCCTGATTGTGCTCTCCTTGCTTCTTGATTTTTGTACTGCTAGAAATTTTTGGTGCCAGTAGGAATCAGAAAAGACTCCCTTTGCTAGATATGCTGGTTTTAAATTAAGAATATATGTTAGATCTTTACGAATATAGAATATCCATGATAATTTAGAATGGACATCTCCTCTGATACATTGTTATGCTTAACTTGCACCTCTTGGTTCTTTTGAGCAGTGAGTTTGGACGCCGTCGTTTACTTCGTATATAACCCCACAAAAGAAAATCTGATCATTATTCTTGACGTAAGAAGAAAAAACAAGGTTAATACTGAGAGGTGGTTGGTTCAAATCATTCATTCACACAAATGAATTGCTTTTCTCATGAAAAGTTTGCTTAGCTACCTTTTTTTTCATATTTATTTTTTTTCTCTTCTACTATGTTGGAAAGAAAAGGTAATATCTTCATTGAGAAGATTCGTTTATAGCTGAACAGATTTGCTTATATGATTGAGAAAATGCATATACAACCTTGCAGCTTTGTCTTTGCATACTTATGCAGATGGAAACTGTATGTTTGTATCAATATCTGATGTTTTTCCAGTAAGCTTGACATATATATATATATTATTTATTCATACAGGAAGAATGAGAACTACAAGAGAACTGTATTTGCCTGCTTCATTCAAGCAGTCTACTTGCTTGAGCTTGACAGACAAGAGAACAGAACTGAAGAGAATGCCCTTGCTCCAATGTGGTGGATGCGTTTCAAGTACAAACTGACCCAAATATTAGTTGACGAAAGAGATGGATCAATATTTGGTGCAGTGTTAGAATGGGACAGAACTGCTGCACTTGCTGATATGGTAGTCGTCAGACCTAGTGGAGCACCTAAGGCTGTTTTAGCCCTCCGAGGAACAATACTCAAAAGCCTAACAATCCGAAGGGATATTGAGGATGACCTCCGTTTTCTTGCTTGGGAAAGCTTGAAGGGTTCTGTTAGATTCAGAGTAGCACTGGAAGCGTTAAAATCAGTTGCTGAAAGCTATGGAAGCAGCAATGTATGCATTGCAGGTCATTCCTTGGGTGCTGGCTTTGCTCTCCAAGTGGGAAAAGCATTAGCTAAAGAAGGGATATATGTGGAAGCCCATTTATTCAATCCTCCCTCAATTTCTATAGCCATGAGCCTGAGGAATATTGGGGAAAAAGCTGGAATTGCTTGGAAGAAACTCAAAGCAATGCTTCCTTCAAATACTGAATCTCAGGGCGCAGATAATCTGGGGGACAAAACTTCTACAGTAGGATTGAGGAATTGGATACCGAATTTCTTCATGGATAAAGCTTCTATAGGATTGAAAAAATGGGTACCACATTTATATGTGAACAATAGTGATTACATATGTTGTTCTTACAATGACCCTGATGGACCTGAAGATAAAAATGCTAACAAGGAGAATCTTGGTTGCACAAATACCAGTACAAATGGACAAGTTGCTGCGAAATTGTTTGTGATGTCAAAGGGAAAACAGAAGTTCCTTGAGGCTCATGGCTTAGAACAGTGGTGGTCTGAAGATGTGCAACTTCAAATGGCTCTCCACAACAGCAAGCTGATAAGCAGGCAGCTGAAATCCTTATATAACCTCCCAGCTCCTCAAGCAACACAGGTTCCACAATGTCAATTTGCTAAATAACTCATTTGGATGCATCCATACACTATCATTCTGGTGTTGGTAATTTGTAGCTGCTACAAATTCATTCATTGTTTGTAAAGAGTTGGGCTTTTTCTAGCCTGCTTCTTCTTCATCTAATCAACAAAATTCACTCCTTAAATCTTTCTTTCTTTTTTCTTCTTAACAAAAATTTTCCCCCCTTTGCAAAATTTTGTCTTTGTTTTGTTAAAATAAAATTGGAATCATATTTGAAATGTTGAATAATCAAAGAATGAATTCAAAATTATTCTCAGCAAAAAAAATATATAATAATTTTAGCCCCTATTTTTACATTAAAAAAAAATCAGATAATATCCTAACATATTTTCTGTTGACTTTTTATCCTTATATACTAATTTTTTTTAAATAAAAAAGAAAAAGATAAAATTATATTAAATAAATTGAATAACTTTACATAAAAAAGTAAGTTGGCTACATTTATATGACTTTTAAATATAACAGAATTTCAAATATTAAATAATCACATCTTTATAAAGATTTGAGTGTGAAAAGTTAATAATGAATATATCAAATTACCAACCCCTTTTATTTAAAAATAAAAATCAAATCATATGTTTAACGTTTCATCTTCAACAAAAACCACGTGTACTTCAATATGTATGTATATATAATTTAAAAAAAAATGTTTCACAATTCTGGCATTTCCCCGTCTAGACTGTACATTTGTTGAACGGAAGATGAAGACGAGAAGGGAGGGAGGTTGGTGAGAACTGATAAAATCATAAAGTATGAACCAGCAAACCACGCCCATAGCTACTCTGACATGTGCACTTGTGTACTGTGGATCGGCGGTAGGTACTATGTTTAATGTCTTATAAAACATATACGTGTAAGCTCAGTTCTTTGACATCTCTCTCTTCTTTCTTCAACAATAGCCACCAACTCCTCTTCGCCACCTAATCCTGCATATATCCTTTATAACTTCTCATCCACCTAATCCTTATATCTTCTTCTTTTTTAAGCTTTTCCCATTTGCTTTTCATCAGTTTCTTGCCTGGAATCTGTTCACTTTGCTGAATCTTTTAGAAAAATGGCTCAAGAAGTAGTAAACCCAGATGAGCAGGTACGTATTCTAAATTTAGTATGTCTGTTCTTTGGATCAAAGTCTATGGTCGTGTAATTTGTCTGTTGATGCTAAAGAAATAAATTAGCGTTCTTGATGACAAATGGGTTACTTTGTATCTGCTCTTTAGGTTGTTATTGGTGAAGAAATAGGTAATGTGAGGTTGATCACGTTGAACAGGCCGCGTCAGCTGAATGTTATTTCATCCAAAGTGGTATATTGATAAATCCACCATTATCTTATACTGTACGTGGTTCTCGATTTTTCTCGTGTAACTGAATCAAACTTTTCTTTTGCTGAATTCAGGTTTCTCTGCTGGCAGATTTCTTGGAGAAATGGGAGAAAGACGACAATGCGGAGCTTATATTAATCAAGGAAAGTTCTTCTTCTTGAGAACTCTTAAATTTTATCATATGAAAAACTCTAATGACATAATATGAACACTTCGTGGGTGACCATGGATGATCCTAACTTTTGAGGCATCTTAAATTCTGCATTGTTCAAGTTGTCAAAAAGCTTATAGTGATCCTATGATTTGTTCAGGGTGCTGGTCGGGCATTTTCTGCTGGTGGGGATCTAAAAATGTTTTATGATGGCAGGATGTCAAGTAAATACACTGTCTTGAAACAAACTATTAGTTCTTATTTTGCATGGGACATCAACTAGGATCTTCCATCCATAGTTTACACATGCTGCACTCAATAACATGTACCAGCAGATATTATTTCTTTTCTTAAATCTGTGTGATAATATATTTCCTATATGTACAATGTGAATTAATTGATTATTTGTTTCTTGGCAGAGGATTCTTGCCTTGAGGTAGTCTATAGAATGTATTGGCTATGTTATCACATCCACACTTACTTGAAAACCCAGGTAACATTTCAAATTGTATTCTCATACTGTGTAGAATGGTAGTGTTGCTCCTTTGTGAACGGAACCTTGAGAACAGCCTCTGTGCTTAAAACACATAGGAAAGCTTACATGTTGTAGACAACCTTTCTCTGACCCTATAAAGGAAGAGGCCGATATATTTACATCTTGTGGCTTTTATGCCTTCTAAGGCGTAGATGATCATATTATGATTTTGACAAATTATTATTGAAATAGGAACATTTGTGATGATTGCCATTATGGTTAACAGGTTGCTCTTGTCCATGGAATTTCAATGGGAGGCGGTGCATCTTTTATGGTCCCGATGAAATTTGCAGTTGTCACAGAGAAAACTGTGGGTATTGTCTCCCAGTTTTCTTATTTCTAGTTACAAATAAGTTGGTGTAGTCTTTCTGGTTTTAAAATGTTTGGAATTTCAATTAGAATTGGCTGACTGATCTTTCTGGTCTGTTATTTATGCATAGGTTTTTGCAACTCCAGAAGCAAGTATCGGCTTTCATACTGATTGCAGTTTTTCTTACATTCTTTCCCATCTCCCTGGGCATTTGGGTGAGTGTGCAAACAGTGAAAGTTGTCATAATTACTTTGTCATGACCAGTTGATCACAGAAGCATAAAATTTTAGAAACTTCTAATTTCCATGATATAAAGAGGAACCAAGTGGAAATAGAAAGTTTTTATTCGGTAATTAACTATGGATTGATGTCATGCGGTACTCTATGCAGGGGAGTTCTTAGCTTTAACTGGAGCAAGACTGAATGGTAAGGAATTGATTACTGCTGGACTAGCAACCCACTTTGTTCCTTCTGAGGTGAGTTTAAATTTTATTCCATTTTTTATAGCCTTAGGTAAAACCCTTTAGTAGTTCATAACTTTATATGCAAGTGATAGTCATATTTGCTAATGGACCCATGGTTATAACCACAGTATTGGGTGCAAATTTAGTTTCTTGGTGCTTTTGGGGACTACTGATTTGGGCTGGCATATTGTGGGTCTTGGAACTCTAGTCTCAGCCTGTCTTGTATTAGCAGCGGCTTCTTCTCGTCTATTTTTTTTTTTCAATTTACAATTGGTTTATTATAATTAAGCGAAAGAAATTAATAATTAACTATTTATTTATTGATATTAGTTAGTGAAAATTGCCTTTCTGGTGACTGATGACCTTTATTAATTGATTAAAAAAGTTCATCTTCTTTAATGATTTGAGAAGAAACTAAACTTCGTCTCAAAAAATATTATTGATCATGGTTGTCAGAAAAATTAATGCTTGCTATGCAGCTTGAACCTTATATATTTTTGTGTCTGTGCGTCAACATTTATCTCTTAAATTACTCTATAAAATATATCAACGTTGTTTCTCCTATTAACTTAAATTATGTTGTATTAATATAAAACAACTAATAACTATTAGGATGTGATCATTGCAAAGAAAAATGAAGGTTTATGCATTTCATCGACTTATGACTTGAATAATTAATGGTGTCAATAATTTATGGAATTATTGTCTCTTTTGTTATCTTACATTTATATACATACATGCATGCACACATAAAGTTCTCTGTGTTTCTACAGAATTTTGTTTTATCGAAATTCTTTGAATGATATGTTACTTTTCAATATATCAGAAACTGCCGGAGCTGGAGAAGCGATTGATAAGCTTGAACTCTGGTGATGAGAAAGCAGTCAAAGCTGCCATCGAAGAATTTTCGATGGATGTTCAGCTTGATGACAGAAGTGTTTTAAACAAGTAATTAATATGAAACTGTCAAGCATATGATCCTGTTATGTAGGGATCCTTAAGATTAACCCAACTATTTCCATGTTAGGCTGTCCGTGATCGATCAGTGTTTTTCCAAGGATACTGTGGTAGACATCATTAAATCATTTGTAAGTTTTCTTTCCTTGCAAAAAGGTTGCTACATGCACCAGCAAATTCTTAATCGTGCCCATGTTACTGAATTTGTATTGCGCCATGCAGGAAGCTGAGGCAACTAAAGAAGGCAATGGATGGATAGGAGCAGTACTGAAAGGGTTGAAAAGATCATCTCCTACAGGATTGAAAGTTACACTCAGATCGGTAATGGCCTTACATATGATGTATAATAGATGTTATGCATGACAATATGTCTGGTCTCACTTCAAGGTGACAAATAGAACTATGCCTTCGATGTTAGATGTTCAATAAGACATTGTAATATGAAAATGAGGGAATGGTCATGATGCTGCCTTAACATTAGGATTGCAAATGGTTTGGTTTTGCTTTTTCTTCTTTGCTCCAGATTCGTGAAGGACGGCGACAAACATTAGCTGAATGTCTCAAGAAGGAATTCAGACTTACAATGAACATACTTCGGACTGTAATATCTGCAGATGTCTATGAGGTATTGACTAGCTTGATAGATGACTGATTTTAAATACAAAATATTCTTCATTGATACTGATAGAAAGTGTTCTTATTTCTCTGTGTTGTAAAGGGCATTAGAGCTCTCACCATTGACAAAGACAATGCTCCTAAGGTACGTACATACATGCTGTCTCTCTTTTCTTGGAGTAAGAAGTTGGCGTTATGGGTTTTGCTGTTTTTATATAATGTCTTCTAAAATATGAACAGTGGGACCCAGCCACATGGGAAGAAGTGGATGACCAAAAAGTGGACCTCGTATTTGAGCCATTCAGAGAGGATTTGGAGCTTCATATTCCTGGAAAAGAAGACTGCAGGTGAGTGTGTTCTCAAAGATATACTTTGCAACTTCTGTTACCGTGTGATGAAACAAATGGGGTTTTAATCTTTTTAGTGAAATTACTTTACAGGTGGAGTGGGAAATACGAGAATTCAGCATACGCAGCGTTGAAGTTGACGGAAAAATGAAGCATAAGTAAGATGTAGGCCATTCTGGATCCTTGGATTGGAGGCAAATATGTTTCTTCTTGTAATAATCAGAGCCTTTGGTTTCATATTTATGTCGACTTTGGATTTTACCATTTCACGAGAAATATAAACTATTAATTATGATTACTGGTTGTAATAAAATCGATTTCCGACGTTTGTAATTTCTTCTGTGTGAGATTTAATTGCTATTTTGAGTGATGGGACGGACAGATTTAACTTTGAGATTTTTTTTTTTTATTCTGAAACGTTATGTTACTTTTTAATTAGATTTTTTTTATTATCTTATGAATTATATATAATATTTTCTGTAATTATTAAATTTCATGATAAAAATAGAAAGTAGTAATAGTCATTGTCGAGAGTGACACTTGCAGTCGCATTAATTAACAGCTTGACGTTAAGCATGCAAGATCAGATCAGCTATAGTCATTGTCGCTTTTATTACCCAATACCCAAGTAAAAATATTAACTGCTTCCTTCTTTTTCTTTTTACCACACATCAACTCATATAAAATCATTTTAATTCATTCAAGAATATTTTAAATCGTGTGAACTTAATTATCCCATAAACTTAAATCAACTAAATTTATACACAGTGATTATTAGGGAAAAAAGAGTTGATTTTCTTGATGGGTATGAAGGAATGGATGATGATTATGATGATGATGGTAGTTGCATACTGGTTGGCGGTGGATAGCTGAGAATAATGCTTGGTAGTGCAATCTGCCAAAAACCCAATTTCCGTTTCAAACTCCCTTCCACCACTAAAGAAATGTATCCTCTGAAATCACACGTTCCAAATTCTATCATTCTGACAATATGTGAACCCCACTTGCTTGACAAAAAGTATTCCATGCCCACTCCCTACCCTTGCTTTTCTTCTATCTTCTCAACTTAAATCACCAATCTCCAGGCAACTTCCACTGTTATTTATTCTACTAAAGCAACTTACTTTAGCTTCTTTAAGAAAGTTTACAATAATAAACTTCAGCTTTTGAGTATTTCTCCTTTAAAATACCTTCTTGTCCTTGGAACAGACTGTTCTTCTATCCTGGCAGACATCGAGGAAACAACTCGGAGAGAGAATTAAGCATGGTATTTTGAAGCACTTCCACAATGCAACTCAGTAGTGTCATTGTAGCATAACAAAAGGAAAAAAAACATTTGCAGAAAGTCTTGGGATGTTCCTATGCACAAGAATGCAAACTCTTCAGACACTGCTTTCTTTCACCATCTTTGCAACCCTTCTTCGTCTTGTGTCTTCCTCTTCCTCTCCAGAGAATCTTGAAAGCACATCCGCTCAAACTAGCAGTGGGAATGACATTTACCAGGTATTCAAGTTAAGATTATGTTGCGACTATAACCAAATTGGTAATCTCAATTTTTCTTTTTCTGTGAGTTCTTTAAATTGTTGGGCATATGCAATTGAAGCTGACTGGTAGTACTTTTGGCAACAACTGGGCTAACAGTTGAGTCCTAAATTGGAGTTTGAAATTAGAACCCATGGAATTCTTCTCTGGGCATCAATGGGGTTCCTTACGCCTGTTGGAATACTCATCATCAGAATATCGAACAGAGAGGAATGTGCAAAAAGGCTCAAGATTCTTTTCTATCTTCATTCTATTTCACAGGCAGGTTTTTCTTTCCTTTTTTTTTTTTTATATATTGTTACCTTCTCCACTTGAGATTATGCATTTCCATATTCTCATTATCAGATTAGCTTTTAGTTTCTCATACTCTCAAAATTCTCAAAAAACCCAGATGGAAATCACTAAAATGTTAGGAATTTGTCCTTTTTAAGAGATTCACGCCCACTCTCTATCTCATAATGATGATATCCCCATTTACAACTGACCTCATAATTTCTTTAGAATCAAAGCAAGGACAATGGACCATGACAGGTTTATAGTTGAAATTCAAGATCTTAAATTGTTCATAAATATGCTTATTTATGAAGTTAGCATTTATCACTCGTGTATATGACACGTGAAAAGCACAGTGAATTGTCAGTCATTAAATTCTTGATGATCAGATAAAAAATATTAATTATTGTGAGTATTATTACACTGCTTTTTAACGTGATAATATCGTTGATTAGCAGATGCTTTCCGTTCTTCTGGCTACAACAGGAGCAGTGATGTCCATAAAGAACTTCAACAACGCCTTCAATAATAGTCATCAAAGAATAGGGGTCGCACTCTATGGTATGGTGTGGTTGCAAGCCCTTACTGGGTTGCTACGCCCACATAGGTAAACCACTAAGGTTCCAGTTGGCGCAGCCGAGTCCCAGAACTCAAAACGCACCTTAAGCAATAGGCTAGAGCTTTATTGCTTATGGCCAAGTTCTGTTTTGAGGTCTGGATACTTGTGCACTTGCTTCTGCTGTGATTGCAAGTAATATGAATTTTACTTTCTGTGCAGAGGATCAAAAGCAAGAAGTGTGTGGTTCCTAATGCACTGGATACTTGGAACTGCTGTGTCTCTCCTTGGAATTATAAATGTGTACACAGGATTAGAAGCCTACCATCAGAAAACATCAAAAAGCATAGGAGCTTGGAGCAAAGTTTTCATTTCAGAGGTGAGTTTAATCGTGTTGTTTTACTTGTTGCAAGACAAATGGGTTTATATGCAAAAGAAGGGACTCATTTGGGCAAGTGAACCTGCAAGGTTCATTCATCAACTCACTTCTACAGAACGGAAGCACAAGGAATCCATTACTGATCAGTGTTGAGAATTTGAGGATTTTATTTCTTACTAACGAAGTCAATGTTACAGTGGACATTAATGTTTGGGTTAATAATATAAGATATGGATTGTGTACGTTTTGATGGTTCCTAGCTTTCTTACAATCCCAAGAGAGCTGCTGTACTATTCACCTGAGCTCCAATGTATACAATTTTGTTTCTTTAGTTCTTCATCATATTGATTACGGTTTTAATATGAAATTTAAATTACTGCTACTTTCTGTGAATTTTGTAATCTTAATGCAAACAGCTGTGTATTACACAGCATATAGAACACATAGATCTCAATCACAACTCACGTAAATGAAGAAGAAGAACAAAGCAGAGATTCAACTGGTCAGTTAAACATGTTTCCCCATACCAAAAGATAAAGCTCCCCTATGGCATTTTATCAAGAGAATGTTTTAACATCCCAAAATTTGCAGAGCACAACAAAAAAGAACTGAAATAGCACTTTTACATTCATAGTTTGTATTTTGGGGAGTTAACAACAAAATTGTGCTGCCAATTTATTTCTAGATTAAATTGATTGTTCAAACTTCGAAAGGGGACCAAATTAGGAAGTATGGTCCTAAAATTATACTATACTCAAATAACACCATGAAAGCATAAACTTTGAGAATTATCATAAACTAATTTATTGCCCCTTCCTATTACTTAAAGAGGAAGGGGTGAGGGGGGAAAAATTATTTTGCACTTGTGCTATGACTCCTAGAGAGTGATAATTTCTGCAGATGAGCCTAAGCTGATTTTGTGACCTCGTGGATAGCATTTGCTAAATATCCCACATTGTGTGTAGTAACGCCAGCCATACTGCAAATGTTGTCAGCATTATTACCGAAAACTGTAAGTCCATGTACAAAGATAAACATACAATCACAACAGACAGAAACAATAAATTACTCAGAACATTACCTGATTCGACCATTTCGCGTCATATAGATATGATATTCTTTTGTCAAACGATCAACTTGTTCTGGTGTCATCCCGCTATAGCAAAACATCCCAATCTGTTTGTGATAAATAACATGATTGGTAGATTACATCAATGAATAAATAACTTATATACAAGATTGAAAAATTAACAATATGAAGATTGAAAAATCATTAAAAAAAACTGACTTTAAAAACTTTACCTCTTACGAAAAAATATGTTAAGGTCTGAAATATGGAGTTAGCAAGGGTACTATCATTTAAAATAAAAACTTAAAGCCTGAAGTAAGGATTGAAATTTTAAATCCAGTTTCAATTAAGGTCTTCTCATTAAAAACCACAGAAGTTAAGGATTGGACAATTTAAAATTTTCAATCCTCTAAATCCTGTTTTCCCTTAAATATTTCGAAGTTGAGAAAGAGTGGGATAAAAATTATTGAGCCTTACATTGTGGCATTTTAAAGAATAGAACCTTAGTGAAAGCCCTTCAATACTCCTGTTTTTAATATTAAAAAAAAAAAAAGGAAAGCAAAATGGAGAAGCTATATATCAAATATGGCACCAAATTCTAGTTACCTGCTTAGTAATGTGCTTCCAAGACAATGGTGACCCCAACTTCTCAAGGTTTTCTTGCAAAGCTGTTCGCATGGAAATGATGCGATCAGCCATTACCTAATGAAAACAATTTCATGTCACCTTCCATTTTCAAATAAAATTATCAATAAAAGCAAAAAGACAATATTAGGTGACCTTTTGAAAGGTCTGAAACTTCTACATGAAAAATATTGAAGCACCAGGTATACTATTGCTCCAAAATAGTTGCAGGTTTTTGCTTTTTTGGCTGGAGTAAGGGGGGCTCAGGCAAGGGAAACATCCACTAATGCTTAATTACCTTAACTTCCTTCAGCCATAACTTCTTCAAGTCTGGATCTCCAAGGATAGTTGAAACTATGAGTGCACCATGAACTGGTGGATTGCTGTACATGGGTCTTGCAAGTTGCTGCAACTGACTTTTTACTGCCACTGCTTGTTTCTCATCTTCACAAAGCAAACTGAAACCAACATATAACAGCATTAACTTCAAAAATTATGTGAATCCCTGTGTTACAGAAGTCTTTTATTTGGAGATAGAAGATAGAAGTCTTTTATTTGGAGTCTTTTGGCAAATTATGTTAGGTTTAGGAGTCTTTTTTAGTAGAATTATATTAGGATTAGAACTCTTTTTGGCAGAAGTAGATTTCTTTAGTAGTTCATTTACATACTTGTACTAGACTTCTAGTTTATTTAGAAGTCCTTCGACTGAATGTAATTCTTATTATTTAAGGATTATCTCATCAATAAAAGAAAGCAAGCAGAATTTTATCCAAACATCAAGATTAAGACTCTCTTGCTTAAACGAGTCTTGAGGTATCTAGAGTTCCCTCTTGATGCGAGCATAGCTCACCTAAAGCCAGATGAGCTAACACTTACACAAGGACCGATTACAAGATCGAAGGCAAAAGAGTTGAAAGAAGCTTTTAATGGATTCATGAAACCATATATGGAGATCTTACAAGTCTACATGCAAGATGACAAACAAAGTGATGAAAGTGTGTTCACTACTGAGGGTGGACAAAAGTTGTTTCTGCTCACTACATTGGATCCAGAAGAAAACCAATCAACTATACGTGAATAGTAACAAAGTCGCGCCCGCAAAGGAAGAGTCGCGCCCGTGACAAAGGCTCCAGAGTTTCTGTTTTTCTTTGCGCATTTTCGCGCTCGTGAAGGAAAGGATAGCGCTCGCGACAAAGGCTCCAGAGTTTCTGTTTCTCCTTGCGCCTTTTCGCGCTCGCGAAGGAAAGGGTCACGCTCGTGAGCAAGACTCCAGAGTTTCTGTATAAATCTATCGCAATATCGCACTCGCGAATTTCTTAATCACGGTCGCGAATTTGTCTGTTTTTGACGATTAGACCTTTTCCATTAAGGGTAGTTTAGGTTTTTGTCTTTATTTTTTATTAAAAACCCTAGTTATTGTATTGTGGCTATATAAGGGCCACTTATAACCTTTGGCAGACAACTTTTGAATAATTATAATATATTGAATGAATAAAAATTCATACCATCTTCTTTTCAAGAAGAGTTACTTGGTTCTCTTTATTGCACGATGAATAAGGTTAGTACGCTATTGTGTGAATCTTGTTTCTGTGCGTGTTATTTCAATCAATCTATCATAAGCGTTCTTAGTTGTGATTCAATTAA
>CAOGCB010716591.1:0-16825 GCA_948266635.1 Cnidoscolus chayamansa
TGTTATATTTGATTGCCACTTGACTTGCCTTGAACTTGTTTGCCGAAGTTTATTGATGTTTGGATAATTGCTTTTGAAAATCCATTGAGGTGTCTATCAAAATTAGCAAATCTAAACACTTAGCTAATTCCAACGTGAACAGTAACTTTTTCAGTAAAGAAAATTTTAGCTAGCTAATTTCACATTCTAAAATATTGAGGATAATCAATCTTTCACACCTTGATCTGATTAAGTCACACACTAGAAGTATTCAGCCACAATTTTTCACTAAAAGTTTAGAGCAATAACTTGAAAATTTGAGAAAAAAATTAAAAAGTGACAAATTCATCCCTTTATGGCCACTTACACTTGGGACAACACACCTTTTTTCTATGCCTTAAACTTTAATACGATTGAATATTCCTTATTTATGGATGGTTAGTAACCCCGGTCACTGACACAGTCAAAGACATCACTCAACCCTATCAAAAATTGCATTACCTTCCATTCATTATAGATTTTTTATGCGCTAAATATACCTAGTGGCAAAACTTCTATAGCACTTAGTTCATCCCACAACTACTTCAATCTAATGAAGTAGGCTAAGGTCAAGGCATTCTCATGAGAGATTGATGACACTTTCTCTTGTAACTGGTAGATTAACAACCATTGACTTCACCATAATGTTCAATAATTTATTTCACAACTCTTTACATGAAGTTATGTAAATAAAGCCTCTACCAATTCTTTGGATATTAAATTCAATATCCACTATGTGACCAATATAGTCACATCATCTCCATTATTATTCATAGCCCTCAATTGCAACATCCATTACTCTAATAGTACCATCTACAAACCATAGCTTCTATTTAGCACGCAACACAATCCTTAACGCGCTACAAATGTAGATATGACAATGTATAACTATGTTTAACTTTTAAACTTTTGGCTTTCAAGTACCTTAAGTAATATTAAACTCTAGATAGGGGATCTCAGTTAAGTGATAAGGAAATGACAAGCCAATACCAATGAGGTACCTCATTGTAGCCCCGAAAATCATATCACTATTATATCGAAGAATATAATAACTCTATAATATTGTTGTCGATTTTATGGTATATCATTCTCATATACTAACCTCAATGCCTACCAAAGATCATTATGGCTAATTTTATCTTTTGCTGAACTTTTATGCCTTTAAGTCATACCATATGTAAGTGAATCACAAAATACACATTTATACTATATAAGATCATTTCGTATGTTCATATTTGCAATATGCAGAAGTCAACACAATTTTTATGTCATTCTAAAATCAGATGTAAAATTTCTCATCATTTGCACTTTTTATGCCCAAACTTACTAGCACGACTTTTCGGTGATTACCATATTGGTCACAACCATGTTATATCAATTATAGATCATTGATGCAATTTATTCAAGCCTATATTATTTGAAAATCCTAAACGTATGGTCACACAAAAAAAAGGGCAGCAACATGTCAATAGGATAGCATATACATAACAATTTGTGCAAACTCAATTTTTTTTTCATCTAATTAGTTCAAAATTACAACACCATTTGACATGCCAATAATTTTTACCTAAAGAATAACATAAATATACATCTAAGGAAGCAAAATTCACCATCATTTAACCATGTTTTTATAGACATAAATTACAACACAACTTAAAATTTCTACATACATTGGTACATCATGCTTACACATATATGTCACAATTTCACTAACATAAGTTTACTTCTATTTTTATCCAGTCATGTTACCCTAAATTAACACTATTATTTTATACATTTTATAGACTTTAAATATTATATTTTTAATGTCAACCATGGTCAAAATAAATTACCTAATAAAAACAATCATGTACATACACACACACATGCATACACATTTAGGCAATACCTAAATTTGGTACCTAAACTAAAATTTTTTTCCTTACAGCACCTCCTTTCAATTATACTAAATATTTAGGACATATTTTAGTCTTTTAGCATAAAAAATCACTTAAAATTCTCATCTCAAGTCATTCTAAATTCTACCATAAACAAAGACATAAACTAATATTTTTTTTACTTTCAAAATTATGTATGTATGCAACTTTAGTTGAATTTGAATAAAAAATTATACCATTAAATTTCATCTAAGCCATATATTTAAAAAGTCGAAGGTGTTATTCAACCTTCAAAATCAAATAAAATAAAACCAAATCAATTGAAACAAAAAATATTTTATATGCTGCAACCTATGCTCAAATAACACCATATCTTGGTTTTAACATTAAAATCTAATTCAAATCAAAACTAAACCTAATTTTCTTACTTTCCTCTTGCTTTGTAATCTTTCTTCATGTGTTAAGAATGATGTTTGGGTGGTGGGGCACTTAAAAACCTAGTGAGAAATTGGATTTACAAGCTTGGATTGAAAGTTATTGATGGTGGAAGGCTAGGTGCAAATTCGAATGAGATTGCCCATTTCTATTGATTCACCTCTTTCTTACACTCTCTCTAATATCTATTTAGGTAGATGTAGAGTTAGAATAAATTTTAGCAGCACCTTAGATTGCTAAGATAGGTTTTGCCTTTTAAATTTTTCATAATTTATCTTTTTTTTTTTTGTAAATTGGCCTACTAACCTTTATTTATATATTATTCAAGTTCTTTCCATGTGTATTTCAATTTTCTTTTTAGAAAATTACACTTTAGCCCCCACGGACGGAAGTATACTTACCACTTAATCCGTTTTGTCATTTATCGGATAACTTTAATTGACAATTTTGATAACTTTATATAGCTTATTCAAAATTTTATTTTTCACTCATTAAACATGTTTTAAAGTACTCTTTGTTTTTATGAATTAAAAATTTTATTGCTAAGTACTTCAATGTTAAGCTAGCATATTGATATAAGTTAGCATATCAGCATAAGCTAATATGTCCCCTTGTGCTAGTTATGTGTGCTTACCTTTAATTATAAGCATCATTGTGTTGGCATTATTAATCGCTAAGACTTCTGAGGTATTGCTAAAGTGCACTGATAATACTTAGTGATGAGAAACGAAGAAAATGAAATAAAATTCAATTTGATTCAATAATAACTATAAGGATATTAAAAAATAAAGTTTATAAGTAGTTGATTGTAATAATAAGGTAGGATCAATAAGAAAATGAAGTGGAAAATTTGAATAAAATTACAATACTATTTCAAATTTTCTAAAATTATGATTAAAATTTTAAAAAAGACTTAAGAAATTGAAAAATCAAATGAAGATTTAAATATTTAGATGAAATTGCAAAAATATAAAAAGATTCAATTCGTTATAACTTAAAATCAATTAAAAAAATAAAAAATAATACACCGTCACATATAAAAAAATTATTTAAATTATTTTTTTGTAAAATAAATAATTCTAAATATAAACTTAATCTATTAAATAAATAAAAAAATAAAAAAGAAATTTTGAGAAATGTTAGTGATAATTATGGGTAATAACATCGACCCCCACCAACAAACTTGAAAATAAAATTGAATTAACTATACAAAAATGATAAAATAAATAATGATGAATAAAAATTAAAGTTAAATATTTATTTTAATATTTATAATGTATGAATATATATATATATATATATATATATATATATATATATATATATTGTTACGGTGAAAAGAAACCAAATGGCTAAGGACAGGGGCGGACGCAAGGGGCCAGCCTGGTCACGTGCTCCCAGCGATCCCAAAAAACTTAGATTAGTATAGGGTGCCTCTGTTTTTTTTTTTTTTAATTCAAGACTAAAACGACGTCGTTTTGGTATTTTCTTTTAAATTTTAACTTAAAACGGTGTCGTTTTAGATTTTTAAATTTTAAATTAAAACGGTGTCATTTTGGCCTTTTCATTTTTTTAACTAAAACGGCATTATTTTAACATTTTAAATTTTTAAACTAAAACGGTGTCGTTTTGATTTTTTAAATTTTTAAATCAAAACGACGTGAATTTAATCTTTTAAATTTAAATCAAAATAATGTCGTTTTAATTTATTAAAAAAAATTTGTGAAGTCACCAAAATTTCACTCCCCATTGGCTAAGGAGATTGAGAAATATTTGAGAGAGTGATAGGCTATATAGGTGAGTATGAATTAATTTGAAAATAAATTCAACGGATAAAATTGAAATTTAGATCTATCAATTAGGACAGAATTGGAAAATTTATATATATTCATAACACAACTTTTTTTTTAATGATGGGACCTTCGGAATATAACTTATGCAAAGCTGGATTCACTGAATCTTAAAAGCTTTTTTTTTTTTCTTAAATCCCTCGCTGTCTTGATTAAAAGCTACTAAACATCACCGAAAAGGCGGAATAGAAAAACACTCATCTTAGGTGAACTTACTTACCTAATCAGTTGTGGCATTACAAAAAAAAAAAAAAAAAAAAAAAAAAAAAAATCATTATATGTAAGCACCTCATTTACTTTGATTAGTGTCCTTCTCAACAAATTACAACTCTTATATGTGAGTGATATTTTCATATGCAACCAAAATAATAATCATTTTAATATATGACTAATGCTTTGAAGTTATTATTATGTATTTTATTTTCATTTGTTATTTATTTGTGATATATCATTTTCCTTAGAAATTAATGAACACATAAAACAAATATATAATGAAATATATTATTTTAAAATCTACATTATTTCATCACAGTATATAATTAAATGAAAATAATACATATGATATATTAAAAAAAATAGATATTTTTCTAGTAGATTATCATTCCATGCTTTAATGATACATTAATATATTTAAATATTTATAAATAAGTATTGAGATTAATAATTAAGGATTTCAATTTCATGAAAAAATAAAGACTTTATAGAAATATTTTTAGAGGTGTTTATCGTACTATAAAATATATATATATATATATATAATATTTTTAATTTTCAAATGATAATATATTCATAATTTAGTATAATAATATTTTTTTAAAATTATTGTTTTACCGAAATTATATTATTTTGATTATTTCAATAAAACTATAATATTTTCATTAAAACTATGTATTTTAAATTTTTATTTCAAGAAAAAACCATAAAAAGACTTTAACTTTTTTAAGGAGTTATCTACACTTATTGCATTTAACTACCAAATGGTTTCTTTAACTATAAACAAATGGAATTTGTCTTATTTATGTTTGACTGCCCATTTTATTAATTCTGATTGGAGAATGCATAAATATATCTTATTTCATTGTTATTAAGATTCATAAATGGGTGAATATTGAGAATGAAATCGCTTTTTATATGGAAGAGTTGGAATTATCCAAAATTTACATGCATCACTCTTAATAATGCATCTTTTAATGATTTTATTGTTTCACAATTAAAGAAATGACTAGTTAAAAAAATGCATTTGTATTTGGGTAGGGATGCATTTCACACGAAGTGTTGTGCTCATATCAGTCAGTTACTTGTGAAGGATGGATTTGATGTTGTCCAAGATTTTATTAGGAGGATTAAGGATATGGTGAAACATATAAGTAGTAGTTTATAATGCTCTGAAACATTTAAGATTGTCCTACTAGGTAGAACTCGTCATATTTAATATTAAAATTTGCATTGCCATATCAAAAAGTCTTTAATAGGTTAGAAGATATAAACAATTGATTTCATTGAATTTTAGGGATAAGTTGCCTAGTGAATTTGATCATCACAATATTGAGATTCTTTGCAAATTTGTTAAGAAATTATTATCATATATAAGTTATATGGTCTCTATATTCTACTTTTATCATTTACTTTGCCGAGATTGTAAAATTTTTGAAGGAATTATATGCTTGTGAAATTAGTAAATATGAAAAAAAATTTGAAATGAGTAAGCAAATTAGAATAAAGTTTGACAAATATTATAGTTCTTATAAAAAAGAGAATGCAATGTTATCTGTAGCAATTTTCTAGGCCTTAGATTATAACAGCCCACTTTATTGGATTACTAATTCCGACCACTCGAATGTGACTAAAATCCTAACAAGCTGTAACATTACATGACATTCCATGTCATTTCATTAACATTACATTTAACTTTAACATTAACATTAAACATAACATTAACATTAACATCGAAATCTTATTCATTCTATGGATTTTGGTATAATATAACATAAGAAATAATTAAATTTTTAATATAAGTGTCATACATATATATGTACATATCATCATAACTTAACCTCGTAAAAGTACTTTAATCCAATAAAATGTTCAATAATCTTATTATACACGAGATTATAAAACATAAACTTAAACATGGTTCTTAAAATTTAAACATCTTGTACATTCCTAGGGCCAAAACGTATAAACTATATCATAGTAACACATCCAGTCTATCATGTATTTTCTGGTATGACCTACATACCTGTAAAAAATAGAATGAGAATCAAGGATAAGATAGGATGACATAAAACAGGTAAGCTATTTGAAATAGCATAGTGAACAGATATAGAAAACATATAACATAAAATATTACTTTCGTGTAGGTGTAATGCAACACCTTCAAACATTAATCTTAGGTAATATTGTCACCAAGATCTCTGAGTAGTTTCAGTTAGCAAGCCATCTCCAAGAACTACCGGAAACATTAATATGCACCAAGAATCTCCTTTCAGCCATCTTGGACTTACCATATACATAAATATAACATGTATATATTTTGCAACATCCCAATCTCTAACTATATTTCATCTACGAGATAGTCCATGGTACATTCCGAAGGACATATCGAACAGACATACATAAAACATTCTAAGGGACTTTCATAGAGATATTATTTATGAGTAATAAACATTAACAAACAGGATCGAGAGTCGTCCAATATTATCTTTTACATAATCATGTAATCAATGCAACGCAACATATCTAGTGTGCATTATGTGTTCTAATGCAAACATCCTGTAATAACCATGATGTATGAACATTTTATAAACATATCATTTTCTGTATTGTAAAATATTTAGTTCATATCCACTCATCTAGTAATAAATATGTTTGACGAATCTCTAGTTAGTAACTGATGTCCTTATGTCCTGGGTTTGATACTGTATTTCGGACATTGACTTAAAGACTATATATAGATCTTTACATTGCAATTTAGGTTAAAGTTATTGGACGAAAGACTTTCAGCAGCATATTTAGCGGTCGAAGGTCCTTCTTTCAGAGACAAAAGTCTCTTTTCAGCAACAGAGTTTGACTACCCGCAAATCCTTTGCACCCTCAATTTCAACACCCGAAAGCCACTTTCGACGATAAAAAATGAGTTTTAGCTTGCCTATTATGCAGCAAAACCTCCGCGAGCTTCTATAAAAAGTTTGAAATGTATTTGATTGGCAAAAATATTGCAACAAAACCTCCACAAACTAATTGAACGGTTTTTTTAAATTTTTTCTTTAGAAAATATAATAACAAAGACTTTATATTAGTTTTTTTTTTATTTAATGTTATTATAAACTTTTGATTAAAAATATTGCATTGAAATTATGGATATTTGATAATTATGATATTGAAATAATGTATAGATGTTTGGTTTGAAATTTTATATGACATCAATACAGAAATCGAGAAGTAAAACCAAAATTAGAATTAAAATAAATATTAAAACTAGAACTGCTCCGAAATCAAAAGTTTATAGTGGAAAACTATAAATGAAATCGAAATTTAATTTTGATTCTTAAAAATATGAAAATAAAAGTTTAGCTTTGATTTTGATTTTTATTAAAAATGTATCATAATCTGAACCACACAAAACACTTTAATATATATATATATATATATATATATATTAATTTTAGTATATAGATTATAGTGAAATATACACTTACTGTGCATCTCCCATTTATATAGCACAATTCTTCTTGTATTTTAGTAGAATCCGGCAGGGAAATCAAGCGGTAGGTTAGTTTTTTTAGAAATAATACACTATAAAGTGGGGAAAAGGGCCATTGGACGGTGCAGATGATGTGTCCATAACCAGAAGATGGAAATGGGCCCACAACAGAATTGAGATGTTTCCACCAAACGGGAAAATCGTACATGGGCTGCTTCACATTGGACAACATAAGTGGGTCCCTACTGGTAGTTCATCATTCAGTAAGTGGGGCCAGTAGTAAAGCAGTGATAATGTGGGACCCAATAGTCAACTGTTGGAAACTTTCCTTTTATCTCCTTCACCACTTTTCAGTTTTTTCACTCCTAAGATCTTGGGAGTTGGGTTTTCGTGGGCCGGTTATTATGAGCCGTTCAAACCCAGCTTTGAGTTTGAAAATAAAAAAATTATTTAAATTTTGAATTTAAATTATAACAAAAATAAATTAATATATAGATTTAGTAATCTATCATTTTTATTTTCAATGTGATCTTTTTGGTATACTTGGTAAAGCTAGATAGTATTGTAAGAGAAAAAAGAAAATTATGTAAGTAATCTACTGAGTTTCAAGCAATAACGAGTAATACTATATAATAATTAAATTTTAAAAAATTTAAATTTAATTTATTAAAAAAAATTTAAATTTAAATTGAATTTATTAAAAAAATTTAAATTTAAATTGAATTCTGTAATTTATTTCGACTTAAAACTAAATATTAATAAATTAAAACTTAATTTATTTAATAAACGATAACATTTTTATCAAACTTTTATCTAATTTACTTTAAAAAATTATCTCATTTATAATTTTTAATTTAAAAATAATTATTTAAAAAAACTCATGTGATTCAATAATCTTAATAATTTTAGCTTATAAATAATATTTTTAATATTAAATAATTTTAATTAAATAAATATATTAATAACTTAAATTATAAATTTATAAATAAATAAATTTTTAAATTTTAATAAATCTATTATATACAAACTCATTTGACTCATTTATTAAATAATATTTAAAATTAAATTTAAATTTAATTTATAAAAAAAATAAAGTTAAACTGAAATACATAATGGATAATTTGATTTTTTTTTTTTTAATCCTTAATAGAAAAGACATAATGGAGAGACATATTTCATAAAATATTAGTTTTAATCTTATATAAATTTATATTACTTTATAGTCTTATAATGTAAATAAAATTTGCAATCTAGAAAAATATATAAATTAGTTAGTCTCACCAAAAAAATAAAGAAAACATTCTCATTTTGTAATTATTTTAAATGATAAATATGCAAATATTAAATTTGAGCCTTACTTAAATTTAAAAGAAAAAAAAATGACTATATAAAATTATTCCAAATAAGACTCGTATATATTGTTAATAAGTGGGGCTAAATAGCTTACTTTGTAAGAATTTCTATGTCAAAAACAAACCTCTTGTTCGTTCCTCTAACGAAACCCAACACAACTTTTCTGAAATATTTATAAATATTTTTCATTAATTAACTTTTATTTAAATATCTCAAATATTTATAAATAGTTCAAATATCAATAAATAAACAAATAAAATAAAAAAACACTTTTCTGAATTTTCATCTACACCTAATAGGGGGTTTAATAACTAGCGAATTTTTTAAAATTAAAATTACAATTCCAATGTTGAGATGAAATTTTGACATAGAAAACAATAATTTCACTTTCTCAAATGTTATACCAAAATAAACTTAGTTTCTTAGGGCAATTCCAAAATTTAAAGATTAAATTGATTGATGAAAACTTATAAATTGATTGATGAAAACTTATAAATCTTAAATATTGACGCGGATTTAGTTAGTAATAGACTTGAATGGAGACGTAAATTCCAAACACTTTCTTGTGAATGCTAAATAACATGATTCCTTCTCTATATCCTTATATCCAATTCTCTACATCTTTTCCAACTTTTGATTTCCCAAACAAATACAAGATGCCCATTCATAGATGGAGCTTTTCCTGCCTTTCAATTTTACTCATCTTTACAAGACATTTTATAGGCCTTCAATAGAATAAAGAGGCAATCAATGCAAGAAAACGGATGGAAAAACAGTATCGATCCTCTGTTGGACCATTTTCCTACTTCGCGAGGAATCCAAACAAATATTTATGTATTATGGGAATATAAATGAAGAAAAAATGCTAATAGGTTTCAGTATCGCCACCCATAAACCGAAATTGAGTTCTCATAAACTATTTTTCACATACTTGCTACAAAACAATCCTAAATTTCATCATATTATCCAACCAGAGTAATATGTTAAACCCATCAATGTTGAAAATTTCTCAACACCAATGATGAATTTGCAATTTCTTATAATTGCTTAAACTGGAGTTGACTTCAAGATTGCTGCAAATTTCTAATTCATAATATATGAAAGAACTGGAAACTTGGAGGAGCATAAACTCTTCGCTGCCAATGTTTCAATTCACAAGTTTTCTCAATACTGCTTCTGCACGCTGCTCGAATTTGGGTAGGGCCCATTCATGCTGAACTATGTCGAGGCCGTCTTTCTCAGCACTCAAGCTCTAACAACAATGCATAGCCATTCAGTCAAGAAATATTTGATAATTTATGTAGTGAAACATTCTTTTAATGCAATTTTCATCATTGGAACTGTCTATTAGGCATGTATGTTTCTAAACAAACATATTCAAATTTGATCTCATTGAATTCAAAAGTTTCCCAATTTCCCACAATAAAATCGGAATATAAATCAAGAGTTTGGGAGAGCATCTTCTGAAGATCCATCAAAAATATTATTGACAGAATAGGCATCTACCATCAAATAATGCATGACTCGTGTCTAAAGCTAAGAATTAAAGTAGGACATCCTGTTCGTAGAAGCTGGGTCTAATTATGGCAAGTTAAGAAGCTTTTCTAGGCATGTTGAGAAAGCCCCACATGTTGCATTATCATGTGAACTGGTACTGAATGGGAACAGAGAATGAGTAATGCATCATAGAGTGGCCTGCCATTGACAGCAATATACCTCAAGGGATGAAGCAGAGTCAAGAGAGGGAGGACGAAAATTCAAGTGTTGGGACCCATTAAGCATTAAATACGATGGCTGTTCATCCATTAGGATTACTGCCCAATACATTTCAACATCAGCCCCTTTACCAACTAAACAAGGAAATGTGCCTTGTTATTTCATTCAACGGCTGTTAGTTGGAACCAAGAATGGTTGTCGAACTATATAATGCTCGGTGGTAAACATATACAGGGTGTGCATGTATTTAACATGCAAGCATACCAACCACTACAGTGGAAACTAATTACGGAGCAGAAGTGATAATCACATATGAAATTGCCATTTTTTACCAAGGACAATCATTTTGATTGTTTCAATAAGAAAGTGAAAAATGAAAACAGCTACTAATACAGTAAAAAATAATTATAGGGTGAATATCTCATTATGAAATTGATATCACCCTGAATGTCTTCAATCAGATGGCCTGGAGCTTTTAGGGTGATAATAGGATTACCGCCCAAAAAAAAAAGTTCTTAAATATATGAGAAATTATTAGATTACTTATTGATTGCCACCTCCCTTCCCTCCACCATATGTAAAAATATATTCCAAGAATTAATACTCAAATGGACTTAATATGCACAATAAAATGAGAAATGATGTTGCTATTGCTACATTTAGTGAACAAGTCTTGTTATACTTTCTTTTGTAAATGGGTACACATATTAGTAATAAAATCTCTAACCAAAAAGAATATCTAAATACAGAAGCGATTATCAAATAATGCTGGTTACAAATTGAAAAATTGTTGCCATTCCAATATTCCTTGTGTCAAGTATATGTGATTCAAAAGTGTCATACGGCGGCCACTACACATTGTGCCGCTAGTTCTCATAATGGCACCGTGATATCAATTTGAAAGTTGAGTGTATATGACTGACACAATTAAAAAGGATTCCTCATAATTGCAAAAATGAGAGAAAGGGAGAGAGAGAGAGGGAGAGTTTCTAATCCTTTTGCTATTTCGCCTTAATGCTCCAGAATTCATTAAGTTTGCTTTTTGATTTCTTCCTCAAGGTTAACAAACACTTAGCAATAAAACTACAGTTTTCCCATTTAAGTGTGGATTTCTTTCCCCATCCTCAATCTTGATCTGCGGCTCTAAGGCCATGAATCACCAACAGGCATGCAATGCAAGCCACATGCTAAAAACTTCCATGGTTGACACACGTACAACACACATCAAACAAAGCAAACCATGTCCCACAAAATAAAAGAAAAAAGGGAAAAAATACATGAAGTCTGGTGCAACCAAAGTTATGAAGGCGAGAGGCAATCCTAAGGCAAGAGGGTACCCTATTATGACATGACAGATAACTGGTTAGAACATTAGTCCTTACAGCCAATTATTCTTTGATTTAAGTCTATCAATTATAACCAGGATCAAATGGAGGCAGTTCATAGGACACCCAAACAGCTTGTTCAATTCAAGTATGAGAACAAATATTACAATCAATATGCTTCAAATGATGACTATTTGTTCAAGAAAGCTACTTGAAGCAAGCACAATAATAGTGAAAATAAAAAACCTGATGTATGGAAAAGAAATTGTAATTATAGTATGGAAATACAAACAGAATAAAGCATTGGAAGCCCAAAATGCTCAATAAGGAAGCAGTCAAGTTCGTACCTTTGTTGGATCGAAGCCAAACCCACCCATTTGCATCATGCGTTGTGTGTCATCCATAGCTGTATTAGAAACATCAATATATGAAGCTGTTGGACCTAGGGGTTTTTATCCATATTTTGATGCTAATAAAGAAGTACTATGCTATTAATTATTTTTGTAAAGTATTGTGTCAGCTTGTAGATGCATAATCAAGTTAAAAAGAATTGCTTCAAATCAAGGTTTTGAATTTGCAAAGAACTGGAAGCATACTTCAAGTAGTTTTAGTTTGTCTTGTAATTTCCATTTATTATTTTTATTGGCTCAAGTCTAGGGTTAAAACATTTTCAAACCTTAGGCCCATTTTTTAATTAACAAAACTTCAGAAGATTAGGATAAAATTGTTACGGGGTTAAGGAACAATGAAATAAGGACCATTTTAGAAGCACTCACACATACATTTGATATTCCTTGTGAGGAAAATTCAATTTGCAGCAAGAATTCAGCCAAGTTGAGAATGAGTGAATTTTGGCTGCAAATGGGTTTCTAAAGGTTTGCAATGTTTACGGAAGTGTAAAAGAGTACAGTAACAAGAAAACAAGACAGTTAGGAATTGAAGTTCTTTGATAAGATGAAATCGCCACAAAGAAGATTAATCAATGCCTGGAGTAGCCGCTACACACAACCAGCGAAGGAAGGTGACAAGTCATAATAATTCACCACAACGTGAAGGTTAATAAGAATTGTGCAGCACTTATTATTGCATAAAACTCACCTCTTTCTTTAAAATATTACATGTGGTGGCTATTTATAGGCAATGTCCAAAACACTATAAAGGAACTAATTAACTATAACGTAAATAGGAACATATAAGCTAAACTAATTAGGAAAAAAAATAAACAGAAATCTAGAAAATACTAAAAAAATCCTTAATAAAAATAGGAAAAGAAAGTCAAATATTTCTAATTGTATATGTGCCTCCCAAAAAAAAAATCTGCCAAATCAATGAAGATGTTGGAGAAGAGAAGTACAAATTCGTCCACCCCTTTTCCTTGTAAACTTCGGCTTGACCTTTCAACACTTTCCCAACCATAGCAGCCCTAAATGCATCTCTCACATGCCCAATATGGATTTCCCTCTTGGGCTAGGTCATTTTCAACGCAAATAGGCCGAAATTTACTACTTCATTGAAACACATCCAACCATGATCAAGGTTACACGTGACATGCTTGTGATGAACATGCTCCGAAGTCCCATGTGTGATGCCAAACATGTACACCATGATGTGGCCCATCATATCCCCCTTCTTGAAAAGGATATCCCATTCCTTTTGTAGGTAACTAAGAGGAATGGAGGAAAAAATGCGCATTCATAGAGATCACAGATGTACCTAAGGCAGTAGAGGTTTCTGAAGATGCAATGATGGAATTCTTTCAAATCAGGAAGTACAATCTCTAAAAATTTGTTGTCACAACTGTAATCTCAGTCCACCACAATTACCTTTTCCAACTTTGTCAAATTAGGTAATATGTTTCTTGCCAGTATTGAAGAAAAATTTGGGTCGTCGATTCAATTCAAGAGCAAAGAAACACATGACAGGCTCTTCAAACAAATCCACAATCTATTAATCTTGCTCAGGAAAGAAAAGGTCTGCATAGCAGACAGATCCCTAAACAGTATCTCAGGAATAGGTTATGTTAAATGCACTCCCACTTTGAATCTCACCACAGTTTCGCATATGCCTGGTTTTCCAATTAACCTCTTGTCTATTAGCTCCATTACAAAGCCCTTAATTTCAAAATCTCTTATTTTTTCCCACTCATTTTTTCCTACAGGGCAACATCTTCATAAGATGAATGCGGCAGAAATGAAAATGTTAAGATGGATGTGTGACCATACTAGATTGGATAAAATTAAGAATGAGCATATTCGGCGGTTCGCATGTGTGAGAACTTGATGGTTGATGGGGCTAAGAGAGGTCGAGGTAGACCTAGGACAGTTTGGAAAGAAGTAATAGCCAGAGACTTACGAACCTTAAATATTGATGCGGATTTAGTTAGTAATAGACCTGAATGGAGGCGAAAAATCTGCGTAATGGAAGGAGTCTAAGGCGAGTGATTGTTGATATTGATTGTGACCTTATTTGTTAGAGGATCCATACAGCCGACTCCAAACTTGTTTGGGACTAAGGCTTGTTATTGTTATTGTTGTTGTATCGGAGCCACTCCCTTCCTCAAGAGTATTGTTGTTTGCAGTCGTCCCTCTTGCTCCTGAATGAATGGGAAATGGGTTCATATTGACATTTGGCGACAGGTTCAGCTTCAATCTTTAGCCAACCATTCGGAATCATTGACTGAACTATCCCCCTTAAAGCTCTCCAGTTATCTGTTGAATGCCCCATCGCTCCATTGTGATATTCGCATTGGGCATTTGCATCGTAGCTTTTGGGAAAAGGTGGCCTAATTGGGTCCATTATGGGAAGGATCTGATTAACTCCTGGAAGGTATCTATCAATCTCACTCAGGAGCATTGGAAGAGGTACGTTAGGATACCGAGGAGGTCTGGGACCGAGCTGTGAACCCCTCCCCGAAGAATGCATTTGCAATGGATGAAATGCAACATGATAGGGATGAATGCACGTGGATGTGTGTGAGTCGCCACCTGGTTTAATTATTTTAGGGTAAACTAGGAAAACCCTATGTGACTCTTTTTTAATTAACTAACCTAATTTTTAGATTAATTAGCCCAATGGATCAAAGCTTAGTCTACGAACCCGAGGTGGATCCCGAGACCATGTCATGCAAATTGACTAACCATGTTTAAATGTAGTTGAAATGCAGAGAAAATGCTTTAATAATTTTGACACTTTTTATTTTGAAACTTGTGACTTGTTATTTGGAGTTTATTTCCAAATATGCCTACGTACCCTTTATTTGAATAAGGGATCAAAGTCAACGTAGTTCGGGGATGCCTTTTTTTACAAGGGCTTTAATTTTTGGGCCTTTAGGGCCAAATTGGGTTTTGGGCATTTTGTTGCCAAAATTATTTTTTTTTTGTTTTTGGGCCTTTAGGGCCAAATTGAGTTTTTTAGCCTTTGGGGCCAAATTTGGGTTTTTTGGGCCTTTTTAGGGCCAAATTGGGTTTTTTGGGCCTTATGGGCCTAGTGGTGAATTGTGGGCCTTTAGGGCCAAATCTGAGTTTATTGGATAAAAATGGGCTGAAATTTAGGCAATTTATTGCCAAAATGAAATTTAGGCAATTTATTGCCAAAATGAAATTTAGGCTTTGTGAATACTCGAATTTTGGGGTTCGAAAAGCTCATTTTCACGGACTGTAAAACAGCCCAGCTCGCTCGGCACCCGACATAAAGTCAATCCGGAAATATATCAATATGGTAACTGCCTTCACCGGCGGTTCGGAACGTTTTCGCTAGAACGTCATAAGGAACCCAACGGTATCTTCGGAATAATTTTCGGAGGTATGGAACTCATGAAAAAAGCCTTGGAATGAAAACCGAGCGAAAAGACAGCATTCCGGCAACCGCAACCGCAGGTCACCGCGGCTATGACCGCAGCACACCGCTGTTATAACCGCGGGAACACTGCGGTCATGACCACGGAAGTACCATGGTCGTGACCGCAGGCTATTGTAGTCATAACCGCAGGCCTACCTGCGGTCATGACTGCAGTCACAACCGCAGGGGGGCCACAGCCGCAACCGTGGCCCTCTGCGGTTGACGCTGTGGTCATGACCGCAGGCCTATGCTGCGGCCACGACCACAGCGCACTGCGGTCATAACCGCACTAACCCCAAATTTTGCCTATAAAAGGCAGTTTAGTCAAAATCATGCACAGTTTACTAAAGGCGCCAAAATGAAGGTGCCCTTGGGCACCACATGGCGCTCCAAGGCGCCAAGTTCTGGCGCCCCAGGGCGCCCAAAACCCTGGCGCCCCTGGGCGCCACTCAGCGCCCCAGGGCGCCAGGCAGGTGGCCCAGGCCGCTAGAAAGGCGGCCCGAGCCGCCTCCCAGTGGCCCCAGCCGCCAAAAACCCGATTTTTGCCTATAAAAAGCAGCCTCTAGCTCCATTCTCATGGCCCCCGCTTGAGTTTTCAGCGATCACTCTCCCTCCTTGCTTTTTAGCAATTCTTTACTGCTTTCCCTAGTGCATAAACTGTTGCATTATTACTTGATCTGTGATCACTTTTAATTGCTAAAAATTAATTAA
>CAOGCB010716654.1:0-14684 GCA_948266635.1 Cnidoscolus chayamansa
TCGAACAACAGTCCTATAGAATTTACCTTTCACCTTCAATGGTATTTTCTTGTCGCATAAGACTCCTGATGCTCCCTTCCACTTCATCCACCCTACTTGTATTCTATGGTCCACATCTTCGTCTATACGACCTTCATTTTGAAACAGAGAGCCCAAATATTTAAACTATTTGGCTCTTGGAACCAGAGCTCCATCCAAATTAACCTCTTGTTCTTTCTTTTTCTTTAAACTGAACTTACAGTGCATATATTCTGTTTTACTCCTACTTAACTTAAAACCCTTGTCCTCAAGAGTTTTCCTCCACACTTTCAGCTTACGATTAACTCCCTCACTGGTTTCATCTATTAACACAATGTCATATGCAAATAACATACACCAAGGCACATCATCTTGTATGCTTCCGGTTAGCTCGTCTATAACAAGAGTAAACAAATATGGACTCATGGTCGAACCTTGATGCAATCCAATGGTAATGGAAAAAGCCTCTGTGTCCCCACCTGGTGTTTTCACACTAGTGGATGCGTTCTCATACATATCCTTAATGATGTTAATATATTTGACATGAACACCCTTCCTTTCTAGAATCCACCAAAGCACTTCTCTTAGCACTCTAACATAGTACACTTTATAAAATAAAATGATTTCAATGAAAATAAAACATGTAACAAAATATAAAATAATTGGTGTATATTTAACAAGTAAATAATTTAAAATTAATTATTAAAATGCTTAAAAAAAAATTTAAAAGAGATTCTGATTTTAGTGAAAATTGAATAACACACTATTATTATTATTATTATTATTATTATTATTATTATTATTATTATTATTATTATTATTATTATTATTATTATTATTATTATTATTATTATTATTAGAAAAAGAAGTTGATAGCAGTTGAAATAGAAATAATAATATTTCATTTACACTTATATTTAAAAAATTAATAATAATAATAATAATAAATATTAAGAAGACATTTAGTATGATATACAAATGTAATAATATTTTATTCATATAATTTAAATTGATACTTGTTATTATAAATTTATTTATTTTTATTATATTTTGTTTTTATCATTAAGTATTATTTCAATAGGTTAATATATTATACTTAATAAAAGAATAATAAAAAAACGCTGAGGAGCTTGAATAATTAATTTTTATTTTGTTTTATTACAATTTTCAAGTTTTAATATATAATTTATATTTATTATTTATATCTAATATTTCATATCTAAATTTCTGTCAAGAATTTTAAATTTGGCTTTATGGTAAATTATAATTTCGTTCTAAATTCTTTATGATTTAGTCACTTTAGTCTATAATTTTATTTTTATCTATAAATTAAAATATCTTATTCTTAATACCTACTCAAATTCACGTCCCATTTACTGCTCAGTATTTAGAATTGAGCTCTTAAGTCAATTTACAATTGATCCTAAATTTCTACATTTTTTCATTTTAATCCATATTTCTTCTCAATTTTTATTTAGATAAATTTTTAGGTTCTATTTGTACGAATCTAACCCAGAAACTTTTCAGATCTACTGTTCTAAATATATTTGTCATTATTTCAGTTTTGGTCCCCATAAAAAAATTCATTTTGGTCCTTGATTTTTCTCAAATGGTCCATTTATGTCCCTTAGGTAAAAATTATGGTTTGGTCCTTGTAAATCAATTCTTTAGAAGAAATTTTACATCCATGATCTACTGTTTAAATCCAATTTTAATTTATACATTTCGGTCCAAAGTGAAAGTTCCATAAATATTTTACAAAAATATTTTAGATGTTCAATTTGGTCATTCCATTACCACCCTTAGTCACCTTTATTTTTTTGGTACAAATTTAGTCATTTTCATGAGGATTTAATCCTCTATTTTTCCGTTAACACATCCATGATCATTATACATCCATTCTCCATCTAAATACAAACACATTTCCATATAAAATACAACCATAAAAATTACTCAAAACCAACATGCAATTACATTATTTCATGTATATTACCACCACCAAGACCTTTAGAGGAAAAGTCTGCCCCTACAAAAGATAAAGACATAAGTAGGGGCAAAGGAGATGTAGTTACTACACCTAGTCAGACAGGTACAACAAATAAAGGGGACATCAGGGCTCTAGATATAGCTTATGCATTGAAGGCTAGGGATGAGGACTCACTTGACGTAATTGTAAGTACCTTCTCATTACTTGATAAAATGTATATGTATTGATTAACTCTAGATTTACTCGTTCCTATGTATGCATTCCTATTGAACATGATGGAAAGTTAAGGGTAGATACTCTAGAGCATGATATATTAGTAACTAATCCCGTAGGCTATAGTGTAGTTGTAAGTAGAGTGTATAGAGACTGCCCGATATGAATACATGGTAGTATCTTCTCCGGTAACCTAATAGAATTACCATTTAGAGACTTTCATATTATATTGAGTATGGATTGGTTATCCAAGTATTGGGTAATAGTTGATTGCAGGCTTAAGAGAGTTATTATAGAAATAGAAGATAATAGTAAAGTAACAATTATGGAAAAAGAACATAGTATCTTCATAATGTGATATCAGCTACCATGACAAGAAAATTAGTCAATAAAGATTGTACAACGTATCTGGCATATGTTCTTGAGGCTAAAAAGGAAGGTTCTGATATCAGCATCATACCCACAATATGTGATTACACTGACATATTTTCAAAAGATGTGTTGGGTATACGACATGACAGAGATGTTGAGTTTGTTATAGATGTGTTACCTAGTACTGCACCTATATCCTTTGCTCCATACATGATGACTTCTAAATAATTAAAAGACCTAAAAATACAACTACAAAAGTTACTAGATAAAGGGTTTATCTACCCTAGTGTACCACCATGGGGTGTACCAATGTTATTTGTTAAAAAGAAAGATGGGACTCTCAGACTATGCATATAATACAAACAATTGAACAAAATTACTCTAAAGAATCGATACCCATTACCTTGAATTGATGATTGTTTGATCAGTTGAAAGGAATAAATATATTCTCTAAGATTGATTTGAGATTAGGGTATCATTAGCTAAAAATAGCAGAAGCAAATATCCAAAAAATTGCTTTCAAAACAAAGTATGGATACTATAAGTTTTTAGTCATGACTTTTGGGTTGATAAATGCCTCAACAGTCTTTATGGACTTGATGAATCGATTTTCTATCAATATTTGGACTAGTTTATCATAGTTTTCGTTGATGATATACTAGTATATTACAAGAGCAAAGAGGAGTATGACAAACACTTGAGAATAATACTACAAACCTTGAGGGAGAAACAATTATATGCCAAGTTTAGCAAATGTGAATTTTAGCTTAATGTGTAACATCCTGAAAATTTGTATGTAATGTCAAAAATACGAATAAATAAATATATGATTCAATAGAGAATATTTTTTTATCATATGTGAAATTTAATTTACAAATTTATCTGAAAATAATCATGTACATGATAGTGAGAAATAAAATGAAGTGTAAAACATGATATGTACATAGTGAAAATATCTGTATTGTGTTCCTATTTTGGAGAATCATTTGATGTCTAAAAATAATAAATAATATACCAATAGAAAGTTGTGAATATTGGCTACAATTTTTCAGAATACTATTTTACCAATTTCTATCGTTTAAGGCATGAAAATATAGTGAGAACAAGTAAAGGTCGAAACTATCTGATTATTGAAATTTCAGTATAGAAAAATCTGTTTTATTTTTTTTTGAAACCCTTAATGACCAGATAAAATTATGAAATTTTATACAAATTTTATTTAAGATGTTAGCTATAACTTTTATGTTTTGCACTTTGTCAAAAATAAAGCCTAAACTGGTCAAAATAATTAAATAAAGAGATATGTCTAAAAGCTGAAAATAAAATGGACCAATATAGGAAGTTGGGTTGGACCAAATAAATAAATAAAAAATTTATGGGCCGAAACCCACAAGAGTGGCCGGCCATGCTTGATTAAATGGGCTCCAAATTTTCTCTAAACCTCAAATAAAATATGGCCCAACCCAAGGAAATGGGCTGGTATTTAAGTGGAGAAATGAGATTGAGAGGCTCATTTATAAGAGACCAAAATTTCCAGCAGCTATTTTCTTCTCCTTCTCCTTTCCACCAAACCCTCTTCTCTCTCAAAACCCATAATTATCTTCTCTTCTTTTCCCCCACCAAACCTCCATGCATGTCCTTCCTTCAAACCCACAAATGAACTAGACTATGTAGGGAAGTAGTAGCCACCATTGGAGACCAAAGTGAGTGAGATCCACTCATTTATAAGGTGACCAAAACTCCTTCTTTCTCCATTTTCTTTTGAGCTTTTGAAGAAGAGAAGATCACTACATTTGTACAAGGAAAAACTCAAGGAAATGTTAGTAAAACTTATCCCAAAGTTGAGTAAGTTTTCCCTTCTTGATGATCATGCATGTCATGATCTTAAGCTTTTTTTTTTTGTAGCTTTGGTACTTTCCACCAAAAAATAAGAACTTCAAACAAAGAGGAAAACTTCATACACAAAAAGGTTAGATTATATGCTTAACAAGTTGTATATAAATGAGGTTGCATGTTGTATTTGAGTGATGATTTTGGCTATATTTTATGTGGAAATATGCATGTATTTGGATGGAGAATGGATGTATAATGATCAAGGATATGTTGATAGAAAAATGGAGGATTAAATCCTCATAAAAAGGACTAAAGTTGTACAAAAAAAAAGGTAACTAAGGGTGGAAATGGAAGGATCAAATTGAGCATCTAAAATATTTTTGTAAAATATTTATGGAACGTTCACTTTGGACCGAAATGTATAAATTAAAATTGGATTTAGACAGTGGATCATGGATGTAAAATTTCTTCCAAATACTTGATTTACAAGGACCAAACCAGAATTTTTATTTAAGAGACATAAATGGACCATTTGAGAAAAACCAAGAACCAAAATGAATTTTTCCATAGGACCAAAACTGAAATAATGACAAATATATTTAGAACAGTAGGTCTGGAAAGTTTATGGGTTAGATTCATACTAATAGAACCTAAAAATTTATCTAAATAAAAATCGGAAAGAAATAGGGACTAAAATAAAAAATTGTAGAAATTTAGGACCAAATTGTAAATTGCCTTAAGAGCTCAACTCTAAATACTGAGCAGTAAATTGGACAGAAATTTGAGTAGGTATTAAACATAAAACATTTTAATTTATAGATAAAAATGAAAGTATGGACCAAAATGACTAAATCATAAAGAATTTAGGACCAAGTTGTAATTTACCATAAGGACCAATTTTAAAATTCTGGGCAGAAATTTTGGATGGAAATTTTGAATAAAAATTTTGCATAAAATATTTAAATGTGTAGAATAAAATTTAAGATGATAAAAAAAATAGGTAAGTTAAATAATATTGAAAATTTATCTAAACACTTATAAAAATAAAATTTCTGGAATTAATTGGATCTTTGGTACACATAACTCTAATTTAAATGGAAGAATATATTATAAATAAAGAATTTTTCATAATTATAAATCGTAGAAATAAATAATTGAATAGATTAAATAATAAGAAGTATAAGAAAAGTTTCAAATAATTGAAATCTAATAGAAATAAAATTTGGTTAAATTTTAATAGAAATTTTAAAAAGACAAATAAAAATATAACATTTATAAAGAAGTGTAAATTGTAAAGATGAAAGTATAGACTAAAAATAAAGTCTTTGAGTGACATAAATAAGTAAAGAAAAGTTGATTTTTAAAGAAATATTAATATTGAGATCCTTAAAGTGATAAATTATTTCCAAGAGGAAATAAATCGAAGAAAAATGTGATGATACTAATAAATGGATAAATATATCTCTAAGAGTTATTGTGTTAGAAAACGAGATTAGCATATAGCTATGACATGCAATTGATTCGCAAATATGCTATATGTGATACCAGGGATACAGTGAGGTACTTTGATGGGTGGGTGTATAGTGAGGTATCCCGAGTTGTTTAAGCTTGATGCGCTTACCACAACGATTGACGGCTTGATCAACCAAGTGGCTTCGGTCCAAACGTATGTGACTGAGTGACTTCAGCCCAAACGTATTTGACTGAACGGTTATGACCCAAATGTGTTATGACTGATGATCGTATCTGCATAATATTCTTGGGCTAAATGTGAAATGAAATAAATGTGAAAATGAGAGATAAATTGTTTATTGAAATATGAATTGAAAATAATTATTTATACGATTGAGACCTTACTGAAAATACTATTAGAACTTGATATATGAAATAGCGCACATAAATTATCGACAATTAACTCGAATGAAAACTATTCACATTGAAGGTTATTTTATTATTATTACCTACACCCACTAAGCAAAAATGCTCAGTGTGTTGATTTTTGCCACATGCAAGTACCAGTCCTCAGAGGCCATGATTTGTGGAGGCCGCACAAACGAGATTTTGAGCATCGTAACATATGTAATTATTTTGTAATATTTTGGCATGTACTAGTGATTTAAATTTCGTAATATAATTAATGTAAATAATAAAATTTTATATTTTGGTATGTAATATAAGAATAATAATATTAAGCGAATTTATTTTATTATCATTATTTTATATGCATGCTTATATTTTAATACGACTGTAAAAAAAAATAATAAAGAAGAAAGGTAATGCTGCCTATCAAAATCTTCGAGTCTCGACGGAGGGGCGTTATAGAATGAGATTTTTTTTCTTAGGCATGTAGTATCAGCAGAGGGAATCAGATTTAACCTTAAGAAAGTAGAAGCTATAGTGGAATGGAAGCCACTTAAAAATGTCACTTAAATTTGAAATTTTTTCAGATTGGTTGGTTATTATAAAAGATTTGTAAAGGGAGTGTTCATTGATAGCATCTCCTCTAAGTAGGTTGTTGAGGAACGATGTGAAGTTTATCTAGGATAACAAATGTCAAGAAATCTTTGAAAAGTTAAAAGTTATGTTGACAAAAGCTTCAGTACTCACCCAACCAGTATTAGGAAATGACTTTATTGTGTATAGTGGTGCATAACACAATGGTTTGGGATATGTACTTATGCAGAAGGGTAACGTAGTTGCATATGCATCTAGGTAATTGAAAACACATGAGAGGAACTACTCCATCCATGATTTGGAGCTTGCATGTAACAACCCGGTCTTGCCGGACTGCTACCGGTATTAGAATCCCGACCATCCGGAGGTGACTGAAACTCTAACAAGCCTACATGTCATCATATGTCACTTTTACATCATAATTTTTCACTTTTCATTTCTTATGTCAGATTTCATCATCTTATCATTCATTATGCATTTTCATTCATTCTCATACTTGCATGCATATATTGTACATGTATATTATATAATATTCATAACAATGCAGTATATAACTATCATATTATAAGGAATTGTATGAAAGAATATAAATTCTTCATCACATAGTGATCATATATTTCTAATACCAAGTCATACATAGTTATGATACTCATTTATATAATTCATTACATTATTTAGGGTAGTAGCAACAACTATACATACTCATTCGGAACCCTTTTTCCAAGTCATCATCTTGACCCTGTGAAAAACTGGTGAAGGGAGAGGGAAGAGGGGAGAGGGGATAGGGGATAGGCATAAAAGGGGTGTGAGCTATTTTGAAATAGCTTCGTGAGTAGACACATAAAAACAACATACATAAAACATTCATTTTCATGCTAGTGTAATGCATCAATGTCAAACAATTCACATAACTTGGCACATAAGGTGAATATGTTTTTATAGACTTTGGTGCTCGGGTGCCGAAATAACTCCTTGGGACTTCATTAATATTAAATCTGGGTAGCCAAAGCATACCTTCGAGCCAATGATTCGAGCAGTCGAAATATACCCTCAGACCAATATTACATTAAGTATAGTGCCAAAAAGCTCATTTTGGTCATTTTGGTGTTACCATATACTAGTGTCAAGTAGCTCCTTTCAGCCAACTTGTCACCCATACATTACCTTTCCTTTCCATCAATTCATCATAATCATTGAAGTCTATGGTTCATCCATTACTCACCGAGTCATACATATCACATAATATAATGCAATGCAACATACCTCGTGGTGCTAATGCAAGCAACCTAAACATCTTGATGCATGCATATGCCATAAAACAGTATGTGTCATACATTTAAAAATAGTTAGCATCTACTCACCTGGAAAATTATGTCTTCATAATAATCCAATCTACTATTGCCTGAGTTCAGTCCTACATTGACAGACTTTGGATTAGAGACAATACATATACATACAACCTTTTTATACTATAAGACTCATTCTCATACTTCTCCATGCATTATTTCTTTACTTATGAGTTAATATTCAGCTAACCTAAGTACAGTGGTTTGAAACCAAGTGATATCCTTTACTCTCCTATGGTTTATGAATCATTTCCCTACTTAGTCAAGTGATGCCTTATTTGTATCTCTCTGTATCAAATCATAACTCTGTACCAAGTGATATGCATCTCTGGGTACCGAATCATAACTTTGTATCGAGTGATAAGCATCTCTCGTTACCAAATCATAACTCTATATCGAGTGATATTATCATTTGATACTTCCTTTCCTTACTTAGCTGCATGGATGTCTCGGTTATATCCATCATCTACCGAGTCATCTCATTGACCTAGTCAACCGATGTCTCAGATCTCATCATTCATTTCATTCCCTCTTTCCAAGTCATTTTGTTGACTAAGTCAACCCAATGTCTTGGCTACATCTTTTACTTATTCTTTATTCATTTATCATTTCTTTTATTCCTTTTTTAATCACAAAATGACTTGGTTTTATCGTTCATTCATCTCTAAGACTCAATTTTGAAGCCAATTTTGCGGTGACCAATTATCATGCTAATGACCAAAAACTGAATTTTGCCCAGAAGGTCAAAACCTGCTTCTTAGTGTTTCTCATCTATTTGGACTCAATTCCATGCATGTTTTCACTTGAAAACACATTATTTAACCTTATTTGACATCGTTTAACTTTAATAGCATCATCTATGTTGTTGCAAGAGGGGGTGAATTGGTCACTTTTTAAGTACAATTAAATTTTCAAGTTCTTGCTCTAAACTTTTATGAAAAATTGTGGCTATGTACTTTAGATGTGCTATTCAATTAGTTCAAAGTGTAATTGTTTGATCAATCAACAAAATTCTGCAGAACACAAAATTAGCTAGCTAAAATTTATCATGTGAATAAAGTTATTGTTCACACTGAAATTAGCAAGGTGTTCAGGTTAGCTAAAATTGACTTGCAACTTAATGAACTTCTAACAACAATTTATCAAACAACAAATTTCTTCAATTAATCAAAGAAATACATATAAATTAACATTCAAAAGTAAGAGATAAGGTCAAGAGAATTTAAACACATTAATTTATAGTGGTTCGGCAATACAACTTATATCCACTTTTCTTAAGCTTCCTCTTAAGACTTTATCCACTATGATCTCTTTTTCAGGCAAGAGAACAACCAAGTACGTCCACTAAGCTTCCCAGTGCTTGATCAACCTTTACAAGTTTGATGATCCTACAAACTTCTTTAAGCTTTCACAGGTGCTCAAGAACCTTGCAAGTTTGATTTCCCCTTAAACTTCTTTAAGCTTTTACAGGTGCTTAATAACCTCTCCATGTTTGATGTCCTCTCAAACTTTTTTAAGCTTACAAGGTGCTTAACAACCTTTTCCAAGTGATGTACCTTCACTTAGACTACACTCAAGTAGATTTGGAAAATTGAAGTAATCACTCTCTTTCACTGGATTACAACTGAATGTGCTATAGAGAAGCGAGAGAAGATCTTCCAATGAAGCTTGATGAAAGCTTTGAAAATATGGCTCTTAAATTGCTCAAAGATGTGTTACTTTCATTAGTTGCAAAAGAAAGTAAAAGCTTGCTTATATAGGTGAGTTTAAGGCCTGAAACTTTCAGCTAAAAAAGGTGACCAACAACTAGTTTTCTAGCCATTGCAACATTAGAAACTGTGCAGTCTAGAATTAGCCAGGCTTAGTATGAAATTAGCTTGCTAAAATTATTTTCGAGAAAAAAGTAGTTTGTTAATTTCATTTTGCTATCAAAGAACACAAGGCTAGTTCTAAAATTAGTTAGATAATTTTAACTCTTGAGCTAAAATTAAGTATCTAATTTTAGCAGCTTCTGAAATCAGTTTTCTTAGTTCTAAAATCATAATTTGAAAATATTTTTATGCATGTGATGTCTCATTGGAATTTATATATCTCAATTCTCTTACATTTTCCCTATGAGAAGAAACCGAAAATCTCCAACTTCACTTTGTCTTACCTTGCTTTTCTTGCTATGCTCTTCCCTCCACTTTTGATAAGTCTTTTCTTTGTGATTTGAAATGCTTGAATGTTTGTTAGCTCAATCACATTAAGTTTTGTCGTCATCAAAGCAAGATTTTCTCCTTATGGAGTCAACAATCTAGACACCTAGATTGCATTTTCAACATCATTTTTCATCAATTCATTGTTCATCGTCTCTCATTCTTAACATTTTATAAAATCTTTCTATATTTCATCATAAATCCTTTAAACCTAACAGGCAATCATATATTTACTGTCCTCTAACTCATTTACATGCATTTAATTTCATTTTATCAACTTAGAACATAAATCGCTCATTTCATTAAAGGATCGGGTTTATACGCAAAACCTACAACTTTCATCAACTTTTCATAAACATATTGTCTAATCTTTTATGAATGTCTTATTTAACATCCATCTATCCCCAAACAAGTTAGAAGGAGGCTAACTAACCTGTTATGAAAGCGATCGGTAAAGGATAACTTGATTCTTCAAGTTTCTCCCGTCGGTGTGCTTACTTCACTTTGGTTGAAACTTGCTCACTCTAGGCCTTGCTATTTTCTCTTGCTCAACCTGATGATTCTCAATTTTTTAACACTCTTTTTTTCTTTTCTTAGCTTAAACGTTGGTTCTTTGGGCACTCTTAAAATTTCTAGAGATGGTTTCGGTGAAGAAGACATCTTCTACTATGGCCATCTCCCTTTTAAAGGAAGGTGGTTCGTTCTTTCGCATGGACATTGAATCGTTGGTTTGATTCCAAGCCTACATGTCTCTATTTTACCATTTTGCCCTTCTATACATTTCATTTTCCATTTTTATCAATTTAGCATCTTTTGACATTTTCATTTTAAATTCTTATTACATTTTCTTGATATATTTACCCTTGTTCACTTTTCGGCATGGTTTTCGAATATTCCAAGAATATTTTATCCTTGAAATTTGAATTCTGATAATGGAGAAGTGTCGGGTGTTACATTACATCTATAATATTTTCTCTAAAAATATGGCGTCATTACATATATGGTGAAAGATGCTATATATACACATATCACAAGAGTTTGAAATATTGGTCCACCTAGAAAGAGCTTCACTTGAGACAAAGGAGATGATTACATTACTGAAAGACTATGATTACATGATAGACTACCATCCCGGTAAAGCTAAGATAGTGGTTGATACTCTTAGTAAAAAATTATTAATTTTATTAAGGACTATGAATGCCAAATTATTAGTAGCAGCAGATGGGGCCATTATCGCAAAGTTGGTAACAAGACTCAGTTTCCTGCAACAGATTATTGAGGCACAACATACTAATAATAACATAACTAAATGGATCGAATATGCTAAAGAAGGGAAGATCGATCAGTACACAATAAGAGAGGATGAATGTCTATACTATAAAGACATGATATGTTTTAGTCGGAGCAATAGTATTAGAAAAACCATAATAGAGAAAGCACATAATAGTCCATATAGTATGCATCCAAGGAATACTAAAATGTAACAAGATTTAAAATAGAAGTATCGGTGGTCATGGATGAAGAAAGATATTACAAAATATGTTGCTAGATGCTTAACATGCCTATAAGTTAAAGCTGAACATCAAGTTCCATCAGGATTATTGCATCCTATTCCCATACCATAGTGGAAGTGGGATAAATCACAATGGACTTTGTGACTAGTTTATCTTTTACACAAAAGAAGCATGATTCAATTTGGGTAATTGTAGATAGATTGACACAATCATCTCACTTTTTCTCTATTAGAATCGCTTACTCATTAGAAGATTGGGTGAATTATATAAAATGAGATAGTTCAATTACATTGAGTTCCTTGTTCCATAATCTCATATAAAGATATAAAGTTCACTTCTAGATTTTGGAAGAAGCTCCATGAAGTACTAGGAGCCAAATTGAATTATAACACAACTTTTCACCCTCAGACCGATGGGCAGTTAGAGAGAGTGATACAATTATTAGAAGATATGTTGTGGGATTGTGTCATTGACTGTGAAGGTAGTTGGGAGAGATACCTTCCATTGGCAGAGTTTGCATATAACAAAAATTATCAGTCTAGTATAAGAAAGGCTCCATATGAAGCTCTCTATGGAAGGAAAGAATTCCTCTTACATGGGTATAAATGGTTGAAAGTAAGATAGTGGGTCCAAACTTGGTAAGGGATGCTGAAGAGAAAGTGAGGGTTATTAAAGAGAGATTGAAAGCTGCCTCAGACAAACAAAGATCATAGGTTGACCTCAAGAGGAGGGATACTGAGTACTTAGTTAGGAATAAAGTATTTTTAAAAGTGTCTCCATGGAAGAGGATATTGAGATTTGGCAAGAAGGATAAGTTGAATCCTAGGTTTATTGGTCCCAATGAAGTTATTAAACATGTAGGTTGGCTTATAGACTAGCTTTTCCCTCAGAACTGGATCGTATCCATAATGTGTTTCATGTATCTATGCTTAGAAGATATAGATCAGATGCCTCACATGTGATATCAATTGAGTGGATAGATGTGCAGTCAAATTTGATTTATAAGGAGGAACTAGTTTAGATCATGGCAACATATGTTAAATAGTTAAGAAAGAAAGAAGTCCCATTGGTAAAGGTGCTATGGAGAAATTACAATATAAAGGAAGCCATTTGGGAAAGTGAAGAGGTTGAGGTAATAATACCCTTAGTTATTTACCTAGAGAATTTTACTGACAAAATTTCATAAGAAGGGAAGGTTTGTCACACCCACTCTGTTATACCAAGTAAGATTCGTGATACATTAAGTTAGAGACATTTTAGTAACAATGTAAGGTTACTAATAGATCAAAATCATGTTTAGGGTTAAATCTAAGCATGGATAAGTAGCACTAAGGGAGGTGCTAGCTTATATCAACATGCTAGTTTAACACCGAGGTCCTTATGACTTCAAATTTTAATTCATAAATGGAAATAGCACTTTCAAACATGTTTAATGAGTTAAAGTAAAATTTTTAAATAAGTTACACAAAGTTGTCAAAATTATAAATTTAAATTATCCAGTAAAACCTAAAATGATAAAATGGACTAAGTGGAAAGTATGCTTTCGTACATAAGGATGAAGTGTACTTTTTCAAAAAAGACTTGAAATACACATGAAAAGGACTTGAATAACATATAAATAAAGCTTAGTATGTCAATTTACGAAAAGGTTAAGTGATGGTGCAATGTAGAAATAAGAAGACTTAAGTAGATCAATGTAGAATTACCAAAAGTTTAAAAGGAAAAACTAATAGTTATCTAAAGTGTTGCCTAAAATCATCACAGCTCTATATATGTTCTTCAAAATCAAAAAGAGAGAGGAAATAATGATAAAGGAGCAAAAAACCAACCGATTCTTCAACTCTCCAAATTGGGCATCTAAAAATCCTTCATATTTCACCATAGGCAACATTCATCCAAGCTTACATACCATCAATTTTGGCAAGGTTTTCAAGTTTTCTGACACCTCAAACGTTTTCCTAATATCGTAAGGGGTAGTATACATCAAGGAGAGCCAAAGAAAATCAAGTTTGGTATTAATTTGAATTGAGTTTTAATGATGGAATCAAGATAGAGTGTTATTTGAGCATAAGTTGCAGCACACGATTCCTTTGGTTGATATTTTCTATTTAAATTGAATTGGGTTCAATTTAATGGATTTATGAGGTTGCATAACACCTCAGGGTTTGTGAATATGTGGCTGAAACATTAAATTTAATTGGGAAAGCTGGATTCAAGTTGAACCAAAATTGTATACATGTAGAGTTTTTGAAAAAAAAAATTGGTTTATGTCTTGGATTATGGCCGAATTCAGTATGACTTGGGAGGAGAATTTTAAGTGGTGTATGCATGTGTGAGTATGTATACTTGGCTATTTTGTTTATTTTGATTTATTTTGACCATGGATGTCATTAAAAATGTCATATTTGAAGTCCATAAATGTGTAAAAAGATAATAGTAAATTAGGGTAACTATGGCAAGAAAAAAAATAGAACCAAACCTACGTTAGTACAATTGTGACATATGTGACACCCCTTGCCGGTTCCCGTGTTAACCGCCGGTTAACCCGTTCCCCGGTTCGGTTAGCCACTTTGATGGTCTCAACCTACCTGTAATATTTACTGGAAACACACAAGTATATGATAGAAATTTCAATCAAATTAAAACTTTTCCTCAATACATCAAAATCAACACTTTGAAAGGAATACACTTTCATAAATATCAATTTCATAACAAAATAGTTCACATAGTTCAACCATAACTGATTGAA
>CAOGCB010716661.1:0-18895 GCA_948266635.1 Cnidoscolus chayamansa
ATATATATATATATTCATTTTTTACTTTTAGTTGCATTAAAACTTTACTATAAATTTTTTTTCAACAAAGATTAATTTAAACATGTTCAGTCAAAGGAATATAAAAAATTAGAAAAGAGAAAGTACAAAGTTATTCCTCAAATTTTGAACTCCCTCCATCCTCAAATAAAATCACTAGAAAAAAGAAGATGCAATAATTACATTCTATGGATTTTTTTTTTAAAAGGAAGTTGTATTTCTTTATGTTCTTTCATTTTTTTTTTTAAAGAATCTGTTCGTAACGACTAAATTATTTTTATTATCGAAACAAAAAAAGAAAAAAGAAAGAAATTGAGATGAAAAAGAGGAATTTGGAACAAGATACCTTTGTGGGTTTGGGAATTGTGTTGCAACTTCAAATTGAGACAAAAACTGCCTTTTCTTTTTGGCTATAACAGGGAAAGTGACAACTTGTGATATTGTCAAGTTAAAATTAGTAATCTTTTAAACCCCATAAAATTGTTGGCCCTTTTTTATAAATATAGTTTTTTTGAAATTTTTATCAAACTTATTTATAAAAATTATTATGATTCCATTTGATTCTCAGCTAATTCCGACAAGTTGAGTAACTAGATACTTAGACCATGACTTAATTATGGAATATGCTGTTGGTTTGAGAATCTGCTTTCGTTAAAACCTAGGTAGATATGAATGTAGAAGCAATTTAATTTGTGCCTACGATGCATATAAAAAAAAAAAAAAAGATAAGAATCACACTTGCTTGCTTTTTTTTTTAGATGCCGATCCTCTGCCCAATGCTCAACTATAATCACACTTGCTTGTTCATTGATAAGTAAATCGTTGGATTTACCAGTCTGATATGATATAAGAACTTATATAAGAATTCAAATGATTGTAATGAGAATGACATTTCAAATCATACATATAATTCAAGAATGGCAAAGACCAACTTAGAAACCATCAAGACTTGCATATATGGGACAAAGAAAGAACAATCTAAGAACAGAAACACAGAGCACTCAAGAGTAAAAAAAAAAAAAGGAAAAACAACAACAAAAGCTAGAGAAACTAAGAGTAGAAATCAAAGAACAAAGTTGCATAGATCGAAACATGAATCATAGAAGCAATCTCGTTGGTCATGATATTTTAGTAGCTTGCAGCTTAGTTCTGCATTCTTTGAAGAATGGCACTTCTCAAAAGTTGTTCGTTTGTGAGCCCATCTGGGACTTTAGCCACCACATCTTGAAGTACCATCTCTTTGATGCTTGACATGCTTGCGTGATGAATCTTGGACTCGATTTCTTTAAGAACCTCCATTAATCTTGCACCTGGGTTGTTTACATCAGGTGAAAGGAAACGTATGATGGCTTCTGAACCTACAATTTTCACATCTAATTCCATCACCTTGCCTTTGTAACTTGAAGAGCACCAGATGTGATCAATCATGGAATCAGTGCTTTGATCGTCTGTGACTTGTATACTCGTGAATTTCTTTGATATTGCTTGTAGTTTGGACTCCAAATCATCAGCTTTGGCCTTGAGCTCGTTTATGTAAGTGACTGCATCTGCTAGTAGAGATGCTTTATCCATCTTTGACACATTAGGAACTACAGATCGGAGTGCATAGAATCGATTATTTAGCCTCACCCTGCGCTGTCTCTCTGCTTCAACATGATTCAGAGGCATTTCTTTACCGTTTAGTTGCTTTCTTACTCTTTTCTTGAATCGATCGGCATGCCCAGCAGCAAAATTTCCTTCAGAATCAGAACGTGCAGAGTCAGATGATGAGCGACCTTGGGTGGTGGCGCCATCTTTGTTTATGTCGCCTTCATTTTGCTTCTCTGTAGATGTCTCTTTTTGAGAAGCTGAAAACATCCCAATATCAAGGAAAGAAGTAGTAGGAATCTGAAGCTGAGATCCATGGCTTGGATCCCTTGAGATCAAACAGGAGGCGTCTCCTCCGAAAAGCGATTTGCAGAGTTGCACTAAGCTCCAATCTTTATCAATCGTATTTGAGGAACCCAATTCGACTACTCCACAAGAGGTTGAAACACAGGTCAATGTCTGTATTCCATGTATACGAGCCTCTTTAACTCTCTCACACTCGTAAATCTGTAACTCATCGTTACCTGTCAACCAAACAAAAGCACCGGAGCCAAATGCACTGCCAAGAATTCCATCTTCAACAGTGAAGGACCTTGTTACTGATACTGTATAAAACCACTCATAGTCGATAGCATCTACGTCTGCCAATCTGTGCATATCCATATCATCACTGAGAAGAGATTGGGAGTCTTTGTTAGTCATCTTTCTTTCAAGATTGAACCCAAATTTTGGTGGGTTCTGCTTGTTGCAATCTTTGGCTGCAAATTCTTTGATTCCACGGAAATGACCATCACCCCATGATAAAACAAGACGGCCAGTAGTAGCATCCTTGGATGCCTGCCAGAATATGGCGTAGACCCACCATTCAGGACGGCTTTGGAGGATGAATTGGAGGCGTTGTTGGATTGTGGGAGAAGAATCTTGACAAAAAGACATAAAAGAGGATGGAGAAGAAGGGGACGTTATCTCCTCCATTCACAACTTTTTCTTGCACCTTAGTATTTCAGCTTTGTATGTTCTTTATATTTTTGGTAGAGCTAAGCTAGACGTTGCCAATAAGGAATTCCAGAAAGTTTAAGAGATGAAAAAAGCGAGGGATAGAGGGGAAAAAAAAAAAAAAAAAAAAAAAGAAAGAAAGAAAGAAACGACACAAGATGGTTAACAAGGGAAACTTAGAGCTATTTAAATAGAAACCTTTCCCCCACCGTCGCCGCCACCGCCACCACCACCACCACCACCACCACCCCCCCCCCACCACCCCAACACCCCCTCCGCTCCCCCTCCCCTTCCCTTATTAAGTTTATTAGATATCCCAACCTCAAAGGCATAGTTGAACGAGGCTTCGTTGCCCAACCACGTACAAATGTTTTACATATTTTACTTACTTGTGAACTGGGTATGTTTATTACATTAAAAATATAAATTATTTATGACATTGATCTATCACATCAAATGGTCATACAAAAATATCTTATTTTTATGTATGTATGTATATATGTAAGAAAATCATAAAATAATGTATTAATTGATTTAGGGTTCATATAATTTTGTAATAAATAAATAAATAAATAAATAAAAGAGAATATTTTCTAGTGAAGAGTGAAGAGTGGATCTGGAAAGGTATAAAAAGAAATGGGGATAATGTAATTTCGTATTGGTTTTATGAAATTTTTTTACACAAACACGAGTTTCTTATTTTTGTCTCAAAGTATAAAATGTTTTCATGTGTCGTACGTCTTTTTTTTTTTTTTTTTTACTTATTTTCTTTTTTTCAGACAACTGGCTGGTCTACAACTTACAAAAATAACTCTGTCTTTTTATTTTATTCTTTGTTTCCTTAATATTCGGATTTTCATTTATCATAATTATTTTAATTCATTTTTAGACTTAATATGGTTAAATTAAAAATACAAAAGATATAATGTGGAATGATAATTATCTTTTATATCATATATATATATATATATATATATATATATATAATGTGGAATGATAATTAACTTTTATATCATATAATCTAAATAGCTACAATACGTACAATATACGATATAATCTCTTGCTCTTAGAAAAATTATTTTATCTCTAAGTGATTTAAACTCATTTCTTCTTCTATCTACTAAAGTGGCTCTCTTTTCTATCCCTCAAATTCCTTGAGACTGACCTCTTAATTTTCTATTAAAATGTAAATACATATAATTTTATTTTTATTATTAAAAATATTTTTATTTAATTTTGGGCTTATTTCTTCAAAGAATCTTGATTAATTTGGGCCCCTTCTTATATATTATTAAGGTGTTTAACATAGTCGGTTATGGTCTCTTTGTATAGAAATCACATTAGCTAATTAATTGGAATTTATTTAAAAGAAAGTTATTATTAATTAGTTTATGTAGTTTTGGTGAAATTTATTATTTAATTTCTTTATTTTTAAATATATATTAAATAGTTTATATTTTTTTATATTATTAATTACTTAATATATTTTTATTAAATAATTATTATTTTAAAATTATAAAATTAAATAATTGTGATTTTAAAATTACAAAAACTAAATAATGTATATTAAGATTATAAAATATTTTGATCATTTTATATTTTATTATCGGCTTAAATAAATGAAAAGATTAAATAGTTAAGGATGAAAATACTTCATCATTTATTAATGTATTTTTAAGAATATATAATTTAATTAAATTAAAAAGAATAAATAGTAATTTTCTCTTTACTTATAATATATTAGTCTATAACTAATTGGAATATATAGATTTTATATAAGTGATGAATATCTTTTGATTTTTTTTTATTTAGTAATATAAAAAAATAAAAGATCTATTTATTTAAAATTTAAATAAAATATAAATTAAATTAAATTCAACAATTAATTATCATAATATACATAAGTAAGAGAAATATATATATATTTATTATAAAAATTTGATATTTCTCTTATTATAAATTTGTTTTTTGTGTGAGTTAGGTGAATCGTATTTTCTTAGCGTGTGGGCAAGATGTCGCAGTCTGACTTGACCAAAGGGTTTCTAAACTCAGCTACGATCTTTTCACTTCATGGAAATGGCTGCCTTTCATTGATTCAGCTGTTCAATCCAAATTTAATGAGTCATGAGTTGCGTAGAAGCTATTGAACTGCTTTTATCATGGGTTTGCATGCAAGGTGTTTGACGAAATGCCAGTAAAAAAAGAAAAAAGAAAAGGAAGAAAGATATTCTATTCTATGGACCATGTATCGATTGAGATCAATGAAAGAGAAATTTGGGCCTTGTTAATTCATTTAGAAACGCAAGGATCCAATTGATCTTGTTTTTCAAGAATTTAATTGACTACTTAATTTGTCCAATATTAAAATTTTCATGTTGGCATCAAAATTAATATGAAAATTGGTTAAATCAAATTGAAAAATCATTTAAACTTGGATTGGAGAATACTCAATAAGAATTTAGAAGAAAAAAAAATCTAAAAATTGATTGTTATATTATATGAAAATCACATATTCAAAGTTTAATAAATTTAAAATTCAATGAATTTAAATCTTATTAAAAATATATCATAGATTACTCAATCATATTATACCTAATTATTATTATCTGAAAATTAAATTGTATTGAATTAAAAAAAATATCAAAATTCATCAATAAATAATTAATAATTTATAAATCAATAATTTAAATAATTAATAAATAATTGAAAATATATTTTACTAACTATTTTTATTATAATTAAATCAGTAATTTAGTCATTATTTTTTTATATTTTTTTATAAAAATAATAAATAATATTCATCATTCAACTGTATTTTAGCTATATTTTATATAGAGTTGAATGTTGAAATAAAAAGAGATATTTCACCTAAATATTTTTAAAAGACAGCGATTATGAGAGATAGTGAAAAACTCTTCTCTTATAAATCTCGAATACGCTTAAATTCTCTTTAAATATACTCTAATTTTGTATGTTAAGCATACTTCCCATAAATTAGTAATTAAGTGAAAAAAAAAAACGAAAAATACATGAAAAAATAGAAAATTTGAATTGAAAGGCTCAATTTTAGTTCAATATTATGTTTTCCGGTCAATTCAATTTGATTCATTATATTTTTATAAAAAATTTAATTTTTTATTTTTTATTCAATTTATTTATGTTAAAAAATTAAAAAAATTGAAATTATTTTTATTTAAATATTAATTTATTTGAATATATCATATCAATTTAGGAGGGAGTGTTAGAAAAAAATTTAATAATAGAGTATTTAGAGTTGGTTGGTTAATTTGATTTAAAACGAATTAAAAATTAAAAATTTTAAATTTTAAATTAAATTGAATTAAATGAAATGAAGATTTTTTATTTAATTTCTAATTTATTTTTTAAAAATAAAGTGAATATTATGAAAAAAATAATATTTAAATCAATTAAAAAATCAAATAAAATTAAAAATAATAAATAAATAAATTTATTAAAATAAAAATAAATTAATTAATTCAAATAAAAAATGAAATAAATTGAATATTATGTCAAAAAAATATTTATAAAAATAGAATAGTTTTAAAATCATTTATAATGGTAATGCTGTTTTGAAAACTTCCTTGGTTTTAAAAGTAATTAGCTTTTTTTAGGAATGATTCGTTTATTATAAATTTTTATTTTATAATATTTATATACATATATTTTAATAATTAATAAAATTATATTAATAATTTATTATTTAATTGAATATATATTAAAAATAAATACTTTTCAATTATATATCAGATTATTATACATTTATTAAATAATATTTAATTATTTTATATTAATAAAAAATTAATTAATTAATTAATTAAAATTTATATTTAAATTATTAATTTAAATAATATATTTATAATAAAATTTTAATTCGTTAATAATTTAAATTATTAAATAAAATTAATATAATTTACATAAATTATTAATATAAATTTTTATTTTATTTATTTGATATTGTTTTAATAATAATAAATTTTGTAGAGATTGTTATATTTATTATTACTATAATATTTAGTAATTATATATTTAATTATTTATAATTATTTTAATTTATATTATTTTATAATATTTATATTAATTAATATATTTTTAAATAAAATTTTATATATTTTTAAATATAAAAAATATTATAACATTTAATTAAAAATAAACAAATATATGATATAAAATTATATAAAAAATAAAAAATAATAAAATAAAAAATAATAAAATATTAATATAAATTATAATTGATATAGTAAAATAAATAATAAAATAATATTTAATATTACTAAATATAATAAATTTTAAATATAAATTAATTAATATAATATTTTCATATATAAAATCGATCAAATAGAACTTTTCATGATGTGAGATTCGAATATGATCTGTAATTTGAGTATGATTTGTGATTCTGTGATTTGAGTATAATCTGCGATTCTGCTACTTGAGTATGATTTTTTATTTTACGAATTGAGTATAATTTTCGATTTTGCGAATCGAATATAATATGCGATTCATTGAATTGAATATGATCATCTTATAAAATTTAAATATAGAGTTATATTTAAAATAAATTTATTATATATTTTATAAAGTTTAAATATAATTAGAAAAATAAAGTTGTATTTAAAATAAAATATAAATATTATAGATAATTTTATAGTATTTAAATTATTTATTAAAAATTTTAAAATTATATTAATAATAAAAGTATATATAAAAAAATGGGAGGGGATATTTAAGTAAAGAACGAGTCTTTTTAAAAATATAACTTTTATATTTAAAAAAAATTAGTAACTAAAAGTTTTTGCATATATATAAAAATTTTTATTTTTATTCCTTAAAAATGTAAAATACAATTTTTTTTATTTCATTTACTAGTCAGGAAAATGTAATTTTAAAATTAAAAAATTTAATTTTAGATTATATTAAATTTTATATATTTATAAAATTTTATTTTAGTATTTGAAATATGTAAAAATTATATTTATTAATTTATTTTTTGCTAAATAAATAGTTAATAAAATTATTTTTGAAATTTTTTACTTCTATAAAGAGATATCCACAAACATTCATAATAAATGAAAAAACCTATTTGATATGATATTAATTTATAGAAATAATGATTATTTATAAATAAAAAGTATAAAATTATATTTATTTAATAGTAAATTATATATATATATATATTTTAAATACTAAAATAAAATATTATGTTATTTAAATAATAAAAAACCTGCAGAATGTAAATAAAAAAAAAAGTGCTTTTAAGTTTTGTGAGTTATTTTAATAGCAACACGTGTTAATGGTGTGTAATATGAAAAACATATTTTATCAAGAGTGTTTCACACGGATATAAAATAAAGTGCCAGTGGCCCACCTCCCTAAATTACCAGATTGCCCCTGTAGTCTTCTACATTAAGTAAAATGAAAAATAAAATAAAAGGAAAATCTTTAATTCTTTTAATAAAGTATTTTAGTATTCCTATTCCATGTAACGCGGACTTACGTACACACTCATTAGAATCACCAGTCCACCATTGATATAGACTTTCTATCTTTATTATTTATTAATGAAAAATCAGCAACAACTAAATATATTTAATTAAATTAATTTTTATATATATATTTTTTAAAATAAATTAAAGATGCAACCTACATTTGATTTTCATATTAAAATCTAATTTTTCATTTATTTCATGAAAAGTAATTTATACATTTTTCTAATGTTTATCTTTTGTTATTTAAATATAACTTTAAAATTTAATGAAAGTTAATAAATGTATTTATACAAAATATAATAATATTCTCAATAATGTTTTCAAAATGACATATTCTAAATAAGATTATTTTTTTCTTTTTATATTTATCCATTGTTTTAAGTGGCTTAAATAATAACAATAAAACCTTAGTCCCAAACAAGTTGAAGTCGGCTGTATGAATTCTCTAAATTACAAATAAGCTCACAGATAATATTCCAATTACACGACTTAGAAATTACAAATATACTGAATATTTTTTCTATATTTTTAAATTATTAATTATATAATTTTATTTATTAATTTTAGAAATTATATTGAGTAATTAAAATTGAGGGTATTTTAATTATTTTATATATTTTTAACTTTTTAAATAAATATAATTATTAATAATTCATGAAAATATGAAAATTAAATAATAAATCATTTTAAAAATATAGAGAACGGATTAAATAAATTATTTATAAAAAATAATTAATTAGATAATAATATCCTTTTGGAAGGAGATTTTGGAGAGAGAAGTAAAATATAATAATAAAATGTTGGTTTCTCAACTTGGATTTAGAGACGTTGATGTGCATTACAATGGTCCCGAGAAACTGAAACAGAGAAACCACACAGTCAGAGGCGAGCACTCTTCACGGTCACGCAGCTCCAAAACGAAGAAACAGAACCATACCCATATGATTCTATAAATGTCACACGCAAGATTTCTTCAACTCAACAATAAACACCAATAAATATAACCCCCATATCTTGGATTTTTTATTTTCATTTTTCCAATAACATATATGTGTGTTAACACCAGAACAAAGATGGCACCTTCAAGTTTTTGATTTTTATTGTTTTTTATGGTTCAAGGACACCATTTTCTACGTTCACTTCAATCTGTTGATCCCCATAAGCACAACCCAGAAATATTTCTGCCTTTTTTGGAAAATTTTGGACGAGATGGAGCTCAGAAGACCGGGTTTTAGTCTCTGTTTAGGTTTTTTGTTAATGTATTTGATGTTTCCTTATTCTATAGCGAGATTTGTGGTGGAGAAGAACAGCTTGGTAGTGTTATATCCGGATAAAATAAGGGGGACGCACGATAGTGCAATAGGGAATTTTGGAATACCACAATATGGGGGTAGTATGGCGGGGACTGTGGTTTATCCAATGGACAACAGAAAAGGCTGTAGGGAGTTTGACGCTTTTGGGATTTCATTCAGGTCTCGTCCTGGAGGTTTACCGAGTTTTGTCTTGCTTGATCGTGGAGGTATGTACTTTGTCTTTTTGGTTAATTTGATAGTTGTTGTGCATTTGAATCATAACTTTTATTTAAATGTAAGGTACCTTCTCTTTATCAAGACAATTCGATTTATTTTACAACCTCTGCTTGTTCTTGCCATTTGCGAGATGCCCTTTTGCTAATTTGAATATAAATAACTTATTTTAAGCTCGTGTTAATGATCCATAACAGAGACTCAATTTCTTTCTTCAAATTTTGATTGCCGTTTTGATGTTTCCAATGTTCTTTTTTTTTTTTCACACTGATTAGTAGAGCACTTATATTTATTTGGATTCATTTGATTCATTTTTTTCTCATGATTTCAAGTGTATTGATGCAACACAAAGTTTGATGGAAAGCAGAACAAGAAGAACACAAGTTTCCAAGAGAGAAATATACACTCAAGTTTGTTCACTAGTTCATTATTCCACACACATACCATCTGGCTACAAATTACACGTATTTATTCTATTATCTCATTATACATCCCTCCCGTTTACAGTTACAATAACCCCTCTCTCTCTCTCCAAATGGTTATTTCAGTTGAACCCACCAATCACAGAGCTTGTTGAGAGTTCCTTAGTTCCTGCCTTTCTTCTTCACTTCAAACCTTGAATCAATGGCTCTGCTGCTTCATATAGTATATTTAGTTCTCTCCTCCTTTTTTTTTTTTTGGGTTTAGTGAGAAAATGGCGTACTTATTGATTAATATGAGTTCTCCCTTTTGGCGCTCCTTTCCTTTGAGGTTTTTGTCGAGTTACCCTTTTGTTAGTTAAGATTTATTTGCATACTTTTAGCTTCGTTGTTGATTCTGATAAACTTGGTAAATTATAATTCATTTTTGTCCTGGAAGTTTCTTTTTTACCTTTATGATAATTTCTAAATTTCGGTATAATTGTTTATGTTAGCAGATAGAGTATGCACCCTTGTGCTAGATTGAATAATTTTGCATGTTTTACTAGTTTCTTTTTTTTAAGCATTTCTGCAAGTAACATTTTTAAGGTTTTGCCATCCAGTTTGACATTTTGGGATATAGATTTAGTTTCCCTTGTTCGACTATGAAGGTAACTTATTTTATTAATTTGGATGGATCTGCATGTTTTATATCATCTGTCATTTGCTAGAGTGCTCTTTTGGTGATTTTGATTATACTAAGTTCTTCTAAGTGAATTGCCGGTGAAGAAACACTTACTGTAATTGAATTATCATTCTTATTATTTAAGAGATTTGCATGTTGTACTTTATTTTTTGTGATTTGCTAGAATACTCTTTTGATGATTTTGATTAGACTAAGCTCATTTAAGTAAATTGCATGTGAATTAACTCTTTTCATAATTTAATATGTTTTTATTATAAATTTGCTTGTCTTTGCTGCTACTGAGGATTTACATATGACTAAATCATGAATTAATACATAGTTGTTTTTCTAATTTCCTTTTCTGTCTCTTGCATGAATGTATGATTGATCTGTATGATTGAGAGTGTTTATTGTTCTTCAATGCAATTTGCAACCACCTTTTTCAGCTTTCTCATCATGTTGATGGGTGCAATGCATCTCGGTTTACTTGGTTGAGGTAGGCAATGTAGGATACTCTGATTCTATATGGCTCTTTGAAAGAGCTATAGGAGCCCAAGAAACACACTCTTCAGTGTCCAATATGATGAAAGCTAAAATTCTCTATTCCTTGCTTTTACTTATGTTCAACTGTGATCCTAGATCTGTCATTCCATAGTAAGCAGTTTGCTGAACTATGATAAGTAGTTATTTGAGTTGAGAATGCAATCGTTGTTTGTCATTCCATATCTTTGGAGTTCTGTTCGACTTGAGACATGAGAGATCAGGGGTGCAATAAAATCAATTCAAGTTGAGTCAATCCAGTGTCTAGCTTGAGCTCGACTTGATTCTAAAACTTGAAGCTGAACAACGTGATCAAGCTTAATTCTAAACAAGTTTGATTTAGGCTTGGGAGCTGCTTGAGTCAAGTGTGATGGTTTTCTAACTCAAGTTACCATGCTACTCTAACTTGACCTAAGAAGCTACTTGAAGTACTTGTGCTCTATCGAAGTTTTTGATTTCAAGTATTTTCCTAGCAGAATTTGTGTAGATTGACTTGTGTACACTCCTAGGGGAGATTAAATTTGGAAGCTTGAACCTTTCATTTTGTTTTGATCTTTCTGCTTCCTTACTTATAAATGTTATAATGCTTGCAATGACTTGCCAATCTACTTTCAGATAACCATATGAGAACAAGCAAATAGATTCTGCATACTCACATGTGTACTTTGAAGTGTCTAAATGGAAAGCTAGATGGAGGGATTTTTATTTCTTGACATGGTCATTTCTGAGGTTTGAGTTTGAAATGCAGCTCTTTATGTACTAATTTACTAATGGATATTTTTTTGGCACTTTCCAGACTGCTTCTTTGCTTTGAAAGTTTGGAATGCCCAGAAGGCAGGAGCTTCTGCAGTACTTGTTGCAGATGACATTGAGGAACCATTGATAACGATGGATTCACCTAAAGAGGAAGGTGCTTCTGCAAATTATATTGCGAATATAACGATACCATCTGCACTTATTGAGAAAAGCTTTGGTGAAACATTAAAGAAAGCAATAAGCAATGGAGATATTGTAAATGTGAATCTTGATTGGAGAGAAGCTGTTCCACACCCTGATGATCGTGTAGAGTATGAATTATGGACCAACAGCAATGATGAATGTGGGATAAAATGTGATTTGCAGATGGAGTTTGTGAGGGAATTTAGAGGTCCAGCACAGATACTCGAGAAAGGTGGTTACACCCAGTTTACACCTCATTATATAACCTGGTACTGTCCTCAGGCATTCACCTTGAGCAAGCAGTGCAAGTCCCAGTGCATAAATCATGGAAGATACTGTGCTCCTGATCCTGAACAGGATTTCAACAAAGGTTATGACGGGAAAGATGTTGTTCTTGAAAATCTTAGGCAACTGTGTGTTTTTAGAGTAGCAAATGAGAGCAACAGGCCTTGGGTGTGGTGGGATTATGTAAATGATTTCCATATCAGATGCCCCATGAAGGAGAAAAAATACAACAAAGAATGTGCTGATGCTGTTATCAGGACCCTTGGTAAATAAAACCTCATTCCTTCTTCTCACTAAAAGGATGGCCCAAAAATGGGGAAACAAATTAGTGGTCTTATTCATTGATTTCTTCTTAATGATGTGACGTGCTTAGGGCTTGACGTTAAAAAGGTTGAGAAATGTATGGGGGATCCAAATGCTGATTCTGAGAATCCTGTTTTGAAAGAAGAACAAGATGCCCAAGTAATGTCTTTGTTTATATGACATAGCTTTACAAGTCCTTTTTGTGTGAGTGTGTGTGTGTATATGTGTTTTTTTTAAATATTTAATATGTTTGAACTGTTGTTGTGACACTGCAAAATTTTGAAACTTCTGATTTTAAGTTCAACCGTGCATAGCTGCTTGACAATGACCTTCATGCAGGTTGGGAAGGGATCAAGGGGAGATGTAACTATATTGCCCACCCTTGTTGTCAACAATCGACAGTATCGAGGTCTATTACTGTGTGCTTCTGTTGCTTCTGTTTCCATGAGAAGCTCCTTCTTTTATTTTAATTACTTTAACCGAATGCATTAACTTGCAGGAAGGTTGGGGAAAGCTGCTGTTCTGAAAGCTATATGTGCTGGTTTTGAAGAAACCACTGAGCCAGGTGTTTGTTTGAGTGGTGGTAAGTTTTCTTGTGCTATTCATTGTGAATTAACTGGTGGCAGTTAGGCAATATTTTCATGCAATTATAGTACTCACTTTGGGGCACTATTTTGATGAAATTATAGGACTCACTTTGGTTGAAATATTTTGATGCAATTATAGGATTCACTTTGTTTAAGCTCACATAATAGTGCTTCAATCTTTAGAATGTCATATAAGGAATTTTGACATTGCTGCTACACATAGCTACAAAATGTGCATGACAAGAATTTGACTTGGATCTGCATAAGTTGATCAGTAAAATTGAATAACCATTTGCAAAAGCTTCAAACATGATTTTTTTTTTTTTAAATAAGCTTTTGGCACATTAGAATGAAATTGCAAAATCTAGTCTATTACTGAAGAGAACAAAGTTGCTATTAGCAACAACAATGTTAAACATGTGCTAAATATAAAATTATAAATTCTTGGGACTGAGCTTAGGACAATATGTAGTTAAAATTCCTGCACATTGCTTGGTTGCAACTGATGTCGAGTAGTGGAAGTCTTAAGAGACTTGTTATTATTAAATTTAGATTGTGAAATGCAGATGTTGAGACTAATGAGTGTATGGACAATAATGCGGGTTGCTGGCAAGATAAAATAGCCAACATTACAGCTTGCAAGGTGCGTATAAAAATTTGCTACCTGGAACTATCTCTGTGTGATTGTCATATGGCTGTTGAGTTATGTGTTTGTCTACGTTTCCTAATTGACAGTGGTGTCTATTTGCTCAGGATACATTTCGTGGAAGGGTATGTGAATGCCCCGTGGTTGATGGGGTTCAGTTCAAAGGAGATGGTTACAGTTACTGTGAAGGTATTTTAATGCTTGTTGGTAGTAAATTTATGATGCATGAATAGTAAGGATTTTTCCAATTGATTTAGCAAACTTTAGGGTTTCTACTATAACTATTCTGAATAATTGTCTGAATCTTTTTTTTAGCATACAATTTTGGAATTTAATGCGAAAAGATTTAGAATTATTATTAGAGGAATTACAAAAATCTACCCTGTGGTTACACACATTTTCAGATCATGGTTTGAGGTTAAGTTTGGGACAAAATCGTACCTTATGATTGCTCAGCATCAGCAAATAAAGAGTTTTCCATCTAATACTGTTAAATATTGTTAATTTGGCAGACAAATTGCAAAAAAAGTGTCTTCTGGTTTCACAAATTTTTAATCTGGGGTCTAAAACTTAAGTTTGTAACAAATAGACATTTATGCCTTCAAAATATTAGCTAAGGTACACTTTTTTATGAACACTAATGACATTAAATAGAAAACAGAAAATATTCTTTAATTATCAAGTAGAATCCACTTAAAATAAAAATTAAAAAGGGGAGAAAGGAGTGAACTATCCCTTCCTTTTTTCTAATACCAGTAACTTCCCACCCCTTCCCAACCCTCAAAGAGATAGTCCACAACTATCAATAAGAAAAATCAGATGTATCGATGGCAGTTCAATGGAAAAAAGAAATGAGAGAGATTTAACTAATAATCAAGTCCTAAGACTCATGGCATGTAGCATTCCACCCTTGAAAGAGCTTAGGAGCATCAACAATTTAGATATCACAGTAAATATCAGAATAACCTGAATTGGACCTCATTTTCTTTACTTCTTTTCTTTTCCCTAAGGGACTCATATTTAATATTAATTTAAATTAAGAGAAAAATCTCAAACAAAAAGAGACTACAAGGCACTTTATCGTAAATTTTCTTGTTGTTAATAAATATTTAATGCCACATCATCCAAATATAATGATGTTAACATAAATAACTCACTGCTAACAGCAAAAAAGCACATGATCCTTTTTCTCTTAAAGTTAACCTCAAACCTTGCCTTGAAAAATATGTACAACCACTAGGCACTTTTTTGTAATTACCCATTACTATTATGTTTGATAACATTAGAATATAAAATTAAGGAATGTTTATATTTTGTATGATTGAAGGTAGAACACACACTAAATGTAATTTTCGTTGGTTAGTAGGACTCTTCAAGAAGCCAACCTGAACATTGAATGGGTTGCTATTTGATTTTTCCGGATCAGTTGAACCCGGATTAGAACTTTTAGTCCTTGTTTAGTTATGAAAAATCATTTTATTCTAAGTTTTTCCAGTTTTCTTCTCCATTTCTTAATTTCTTAATTTTTTGTTTTCCAAGTGAAAATTTTTGGAAAACATATTCATTTGTTCAATTTCCTGTTCTCTATTTTCCATTTTCCTTTATAAAAATCTTGAATTTGGGCTTTTTTTGGTTAAATAAGCTCTAAGCACTATTGTATTGAAAATACTAATTTTCTGAAGTGTAAGAGTATGACACAGTGTTGAAAGAAATGCATATTTATGTATGTGTGTGTCTGTATGGTTGTTGGCGAGGGAGGATTATGATTTATTTCACCTTCCTAGACTCGACCACTGGACCTTTAAGTCAGCTGACATTATGGAATGTGGCTTAATAAGTTAGTGTGTTCCGATGGTTTGGTGGATTCTGCTACATTGAATTAGTGAGAAAATTTGAAATGTGCCTTTTGAGGATTGATTCTCTTTTGTTTCCGAATATCAAAAACTAATGTTATATCCAAATAAACTATTTTGCATGTCACAGTAAGTGGACCAGGAGGGTGCAAGCTTAATAATGGAGGCTGTTGGCGTGAATCTCGAAATGGACACACCTTCTCTGCTTGTTTGGTCAGTGATCTCTTATGATCTCTAATTTTTCATTGTCCTGTAAATAAACTCAGTTTCAGATTCTAATTATGCCATTGAACAGGATACTGATGGTGTTAAATGCCAGTGTCCTGCTGGGTTTGAAGGAGATGGTGTGAAAAGTTGTGAAGGTAACAGATGGTTACATTTGTACTTTCTTATGATGAATTACTTTTACCAAGGCTCTGAAACAAAAAAATTCAATGGATAAGAGTATGGCTTCAGAGGCATTAGGCTTCACAGAACTAGTCATTCTATGTTGTAATAGATAATAAATTGCACACTTTGTTCTGATGTCTATTTCACTTCCCAGTGGGGTGCTCTTTTTCCCTTTATGGGTAAATTTGGTTATTAGTACCTGGACTAGTTGTTGGCCTTGCAAAGTTGTCCTTGCTGGCTTTTATAGGATCCTGCAGGCTTCAGTATACTTGGCTTAAATGTACAGTTCAGTTGCAGTTAAACTTTAGAAATCTTTAATTGTTCAATTGCCCAGTTTGCAGTAGTTCTATGTTCATATCTTTAAGCAAAATTTCAGTAAGGCTATTGTTTTAGTTTGAAAAGACCTAATCATGTTTAGATTATCAGGATGCTCCAACTGCATTGATTTAGTCTTACTGCTTTGAATAATGAGCTTTTATTATGTCAAAACATATGTGTTTTACACCTGGACTGCAGTTGGAGAGTCATGTCAAAGACAAAATGGAAGCTTATAGAAAAAAATCTTTATTGATATTATTGTCACTTTTTATTTGTCATGCAGATATTGATGAATGCAAAGAGAGGAAGGCCTGTCAGTGCGCTGAATGTAGCTGCAAAAATACATGGGGTAGCTATGATTGCACTTGTAGTGGAGATCTTCTTTATATAAGAGACCATGATACCTGCATAAGTGAGTTCAAACGATAAGTCCTAACTAGTTTATGTAGAAAGATACTATTACTATGATTGTTAACCCTTTGGATCAATGTCAGGTAAGAATGCCATTGAAGTGAGGTCAGCATGGGCTGTTTTTTGGGTCATTTTGATAGGTTTGGGAATGGCTGTTGGTGGAGGATATCTTGTCTACAAATATAGATTGAGGGTAAGCGTGGTGCTGTTCTTTTTTCCAATATTCATTTGTTTTAGTTATTCTTGGTGGTCTACTTTTTCTCTCTTCAACAACACATTTATTAAGCCTTCTGAAATTGTAATGGTACTATTTAACTTTAGCCTTAATTATTGCCCCTTGCGATATTGAAGTCCATGAGGTTTAGTTCTAACTTCTATGGTGTATTTAGAACCCGTAGGTTCCACTCGACTATAGAAACTAGATCGATAGTCATACATGAAAATTTAAGCAAAAATCTGGTAGAAAACTTTACCTGTTCAATTGGTTGTTCATTGATGCACAAGTCATGGAGTTGCAATGAAGATGTTGCAGTGTCAAGGCTTAAGTGCATTGCACATCTTGATGCAAAAAAGTTGGATGACAAGACTCTGTCCAGATGTCCTTTACACTACACTTATGACTTTTCCATTTAACCTGCCTATCTCATGGTACCTATTGCATGAACATACCTCGTTGCATATTTTCTTTCAATGCTGACAGTTGAAAGTTAGTAGTTATTAACCTGTATTAGACTTGCAATGAAGTTCCAAAAGCAAAACCTTGCACAATGCTGTATAAATAGTTATGCCTGCTGTTAGAGCTGTGTGCTGCTATTTCGTATCCATAAGGTGGCTTGTTCTTAAGCTTGTGGGTAGTCTTGTATTCAAAATGCAGTACCTCGCATGAGACCTAGAATAGGGCATTGAAAGGTAGGCTTGTGAGCTATTTGAGGCTTCAATGAAAATTCGGTTTAGCTCGATTTGTTTTTTAAATTAATAAGCTCAAGCCTAATTAGGGTCGTTTAATAAATGAGTCAAAATTTAAGTTTGCAAATATTTAGCTTGTTAAGGTTTAAGAGCTCATTTGTTGAATAGGTGCAACTCGTACTCTAACTTAATTAAAATTATTAAGTTTTAAACTTGTATTTTAACTTAAAACATTAAAATTATTAAGTTTTAAACTTGTATTTTAACTTAAAACTCTTTAAATTTGTAATTTAATTAAGCTGCTCGTAAGTTTTTAGAGATTTGGCTCAATGTAGTTTAGTTTGTCAAGGCTCATTTACTAAACGAACCCAGTTTGACTTTATTTATATCCGGTTCAATCTTAAAATAAGTCAAGCTTGAGCTTAATTCGAGCTCGAAAATTTTTTGATGAACTAAACTTGAGCTCTTCAAAAGTCTTCTTGGATTTAATTTGTTTACACCCCTATTCAACGGAGTATCTCTACTGATTATCTAATGAAGAGAGAAATATCTTTAATCTAGTTTTTAACATGATGTTTCATGGAAATTCTGATGTCTATGTGCCATTATTACTACAGTACATTGGTATCCAGTCTGTTGACATCTTTCTGTTGCTTTGGCAGTCTTACATGGATTCTGAAATCAGAGCCATCATGGCACAATACATGCCACTGGACAGTCAAGCAGAAGTTCCAAATCACTTCAACGACGAACGTGCCTGAAAATGAAAATCGACATTATTGATCAAGGATTTCAAGTAACGCAGGTGTAATGTGGTTAATACCGTGTTCTTCCTTGTTGAGTGTAGGATTTTGAGGCTTATTTATGTCTGTAACGTAAATGGAAAATAAGAAGTGCAAATTAGAATGTCCTGCTTACTGGAATCATAACATGCTTAAACAGGTGAAGTAGGGATTGAATTTGAGGCAGATCAATAGGGATTTGGCTAATAACGTTTTAG
>CAOGCB010717167.1:0-12185 GCA_948266635.1 Cnidoscolus chayamansa
AAATTAGTTTAGTAATAGATATTCTGGATAAAAACAAATAGCCCACATAATCATTTTTGGGAAAAGTAGAGATTAAAAAAAAAAAAAGAATTCTTAGAAAAAATTAATTCTGAAAGAAAGATGAAAGAGGAGGAAGAATGAACGAGCAAGTGTGTTTTCTTCCTTAGAGAAAGAAAGATAAGTATTTAGTTGATAAAGAAGCAAAAGCGAGAGAGGAAAGAGAAAAGTGTGTTTTCTTCCTTACCTTAGAGAAAGAAAGATAAGCATTTAGTTGATAAGAAGCAAAAGTGAGAGGGAGAAAAAGTCGCACATTGCATAAATGCAATATTGTCCCTTTGAAGTCACATCGTCCGTCGTCCATGACGCCGCCGCCGCCACTTTAATGCTTTGACTGAGACATAAAATTTTCAACCATGCTTGGTGTGCAAGCCAGAATACTAAAAAATGCCTTCCTTGATGAGCAAGTGTACTTCAACAAAAACAAAAAAAAAAAAAAAAGAGAGGCTGCTTCTCTTCTTATAAATTAATCCAACCCTTCCCATTCCAGTTGTGCCAGTTTATATTTCTTTTTTTTCAAAATTTTATTATTAAAATTATCAATTTTTGGTTTTAAATTGATTGATTTTTTTTTTATTTATTTTTATTACTTGAATTAGAGAGAAGAGGACAATGATGATAAAAATAAATAAATTATTATACGCTGAAAAGTGCGTAATAGCAAATTTTATGAAGCTGACATCGATTGAGTCCGTTCTCTCTTCTTCTTTTTTTTCTTTTTTAGTTAAATTTGATTTTTGAAAATATTTTTCCTCATCTTCTAAAAGTTTTCTTTTCCTGATTTCAATTAATTTTCTTTTTTTATTTTAATAATATTTTTCTTCTTTATTTCACTCTAAACTTTAAAAAGTGAAACCTCACTTTTAAAAAAAAAAATCCAATTTCACTAATTAAAATGCATCTATTTAGTATTTTCTGTTTTATTTCACTTAAATTATTCATTCAAATTAAAAGAAACATATGTTTTTTTTTTTTCTTTCTCTAAATCGACTTAATATCACTAATTTCTTTTCTGCTAAGGTTATATATTATCTTGTTTATGCCTCTATTTATTGGTCTCTCTCTACTTCAAAGTAGAAGAAGATTTTCTCTAATTTCGCTTAGTCTGTGGATTCAGTCTCTTAATTACCCACCGTCTTTTATAGTCTTTTTTCTTTTTTTTTTGGTTTGCTGTTTCAGTAGATCTGAGCGTTAACCTTTTTTTCTTTTTGGGTTCTTGTAGCCATCTTTACGTCCAGCTTCATAACTCGAGGGATGCTCACAACTCAGGTTAAGACATCAAGTCGTTGATGGACGAGATGAGAGGACTCGCTGCTAACTTCTGCCGACATTGCATGTTGGTGTGTGTTGCTGTTTGCCCAGAGCTTTTAGTCGGGACAAAGGTGCAGATTGTGAGCCTTTTTTTATTTTATGGGCTTGGGTGTTGAGTTTTGCTTTCATTATCTGTTTCTGGTTTTGGGCCAAGAGCGTTTTTCTCTGCACCGAGCCTTCTTCTTTTCTGCAAGCTCCATCAGTGAAACCTACTATCATTCCACAAGTAAATAAATAAGTTTTTTCTTTCTTTCCCTTTTCTTTTACGGTGTTCTCTGTTTCAATTAGCTGAAAGAAGCTCCTAAGATGTGCCTTTATAGACAATGAATTGTTGCTTTATTGGAAGCGGGCAATGAAACGGAAACAAAGGCAAACAATATAATTTCTTTTTCGCCTTTCTCGTCCAGACCTTACCAGTAATAAGCCTTCAGGGATTTGAAAAATCTCTTATTCCACTCGTTAAAACCAGATTGAAAATGGTGCACAGCTGAGCCAACAATGAACGGATTAGCTGCTGCTACAGACAGGCATAAAACAAAGCCAAGGAAAGAGAACTAATGAATAAAAGAAAGTTTAAATAACCTTTACAAATTACAACACACATAAGTTCTGAGACACTTTACAGTTTACAGATTAAGGGGGTGCCAATTTCTAGCTACTTCAAAACCCAAATACATAAATTAGAGTGGGATATGGCTCTAATCTAGAGGCTGAAAATGTGTAATGTGACACTCATCAACAGCCTATAGAGTTTGTCCACCTTTCTATCCTAGAACCAAGGGACGTCACTGCTGTGTTTCCCTCACTAGCTATATACCTCCCAGTTGTAAACCCATATTCTCCCATTAGCTGAAAAAACTAAAACCCTTGGCATAGAAATAGTATTTCAAGCTCACACAGATGCAACACCAGCGGTACCGCGAGATGTAGCAGCTTGATTTGCAAAGAAGCGGACAAAAACACAGGTAATGTTGTCTGCACTGCCTCTCTCATATGCTTCCTGCAACAATCTCTTTGCCGCCTGCTCTGGGTCCTCGATTGGCTTGGTCATTTCAACAGCTTCCTGAGAAAAAAGGACACGGAATCAGATGGTGCTGATGACAATGAACAGCCTATTCTCTAACTTCAATTAAGTTTAATGCAAACAAAGTCAAATTCTAAGACAAATTCTCCCTCCATGATCTGAAAACTCATTTGGAAACAAACGGTATCATGGCAAACCTCATTGGTGACAACATCCCACAATCCATCACTTGCAAGGATAAGAAACTCAAGAGAGCTGTCAATCTTTTCCTCCTGCAATTTCCAAAAAAAAAAAAAAAAAAGAGATATATTGCACTCGGTGGTTAAATACACTAAAATTTCAAATTGGAGCAAAGAGAGCACAAAAGAATATCTGAAGCCATTTTTATATTAGTGACCCACAATCATGTTAAAGCACCTTCTTCTTTCATGATAAGTATTTGTTTAGATAAGCTTACTACACAAATCTAAAGCGCAAGGATAATTACAGCACCGAACGAAGTGTTTCAAATTTTAGCAGGCCGACTCCTATCTGCATGCTTTCATATGCACACAAAGAAAGTCCAAGACAAGTTATTGGCAGTTACCTTCTTATGTTATCTCAACTAAAGAGTTCATCATCTGATTCTTTCAATCCAAAAAATTCCCCTTCTATTTTCAAAAAAATAAAAAATAAAAAATCTTGCATGCTCCTTGAATATGGTTAGCATGAGATTGCCTCTTTGACAACTTATTTATATACATAAATCAAAATGATCTAAGCAAGAACCAGACCTGAATTTCTGGATCAGCAACAACATACTGCTTCAAGAGCCTATCACCGAATGCACGAGAGACAGCAAGAACCCCACCAACTCTCCAAGTCCCTGATATTAAATTCAGTCAGCAAGCATGTAAGAAACTTCAAAAAAAAAAAAAAGGATTTCGATAAATAACTGAAATGCAAAAACAGAAATTCTTACCTGCCCACATCACAAAACCTCCAGCATCCTCAATCCGTTGCCGCTCATCAGTTTGGTCTGGCTTGTGATCTCGAGAAACAGCAATAGCTGCATAAGATGGCCAATGTAATGTCTTAATTGTGACACCACTAAATAACGTAATATTCTGAAAAAGAAAAATGCTACGAAGTTCTCAAGAGACAAAATTCTAACCTTTCTGGCATATGACTATAAAATCACCAAATGGCAGAAGATTTTTTTTCTTCAAAAAATATTATTTACTACTCCATATATCGTTTACTTATTCTTGTTTAACTATCCTATAGGGTTATCCACTTTAAAATTCAATGCTCCATTTGTCTGAACTTTCTATATATAAACCCATATTATATGATCTTTTTCCTTTGACATTTGAAGGAAAACCGAAGTATAACAGTACCTTTTCTGAAAGTAGCAACAACTAAGCATGCGAAAAAGGTTACAAAATTGAGGGTATATCCCAATTCCTGGTTCCAAATGTTGTCATATTGGCAACCATCATAATCTTGAACTAGTTCCTATCTATACTGTCAGTGCTCTGCCAGTCCATGTCCAGGAAATGTCCAAAGGCAAAGGTTTTTCTTTGTGCTTCTCAAATTTCAATCAGTTTTATCATGCAATCTCTTTAATACAAGAATAATATTCTGTTTCACTAACCATTTCAATTTTTATTGTACTCTTCCTAATTATTAACCAGTGTATCCTAAGCCCTAATAATATCTGATTAGTTGAGATGGTATCACAATTGTGAATCTCACATGCAAAACATATTCAAAAGAACCTGAATATTATATTACCATTGCCACCTCGGCATATGACAGCTCTAGAGTCTCCAACATTGGCAACGAGTAAACGATCACCAACAAGAATGGCTGTGGAAGCAGTTGATCCAGCATCTCTGTTCTGATTATTTTCTGACTTCAGAAATTCCGAGTCTGTGTGATTGTATGCATCAGCTGCAATGGAAAATAAAATTTCAAGAATAGAATGAAGTACTTTTTAATTGAAGCACTTACAAAATTAACAAAAATTCAAAACATAGAATATATTGATCGTTATGAAGTGTAACCTATAGCTGATTTTGTGTCAGAAATGAACTTCGGATGCCTGATCAGATTACTGAAAAGGTTATGTTTCACATATTCAGCGGCACGTGCACCTCCATGACCTAAAAACAGCACAAACATTTTTTACATTATTAACCTACATATTTAAAGCAAATTTCCAGCCAAATATGGCTACGTGATATGATGTCAAACGTACAAATCGGAATAAATCCCCTTTGCAACATTCCTGTGTTGGATACTGCAGCAAGTGTAGAGGGAGCTAATGCAGCTAATATACTAATATATCAATAGTTTAATGTCATGTAACAACTACTTATTGTAAGGGTTAGGCAAATTCACGAAGGAAGATAATCAATTTAAATCCCATGAGAAATAGCAATCCAAGAACTTGGAAAGGCTAGGGATGGAAGAACACTCTACATGCTACACTTCTACACACTCATCAATTACTCCATACTAAAAAGAAATACTAAGATTAGTGAAGGGGGAGGTACATGTAATTAATAATTAAATGAGCATCTACACATAGTGCAATTGGTGGATTTTCCATCACCAAATCTGTGTTTCATGAATATATATTCAGCAAAAGTAATCTTGCTGTACTCTTCATAATTATCCACACACAAAAAAGAAGTAGCGAGAAAGAGACCATCAAAAACTCCAAACAGCCCAACAATCTCTCCATCAACACCATCAATTCTCGTCTCATAAAAATCTTCCATTGAAGATCTTTTCCCGGGAGAGCTTGCATATCCATAGCTGAATTTTCCGTTTTGACTGTTGCAGCAAACATGTCAAACCTTAGTGTCAATACAAATCCATGAACTCAAAAGAGATGGTAGAAAATTGAAATCGAGCACAAACAATTAAAGTACTTTGAAAACTGAAACAAAATTTTTTCAAATCAATGACAAATGTATTTGAGGCTAGCAGAAATAGGCAGACAAACTTGTTCAATAAAAAAAGAATGGAAATCAAAACAAACCATGTAAATGAATATTTAAAAGATATAAAGATAGCAAATATATCATATGTGGTCTACTGACTTTAAGAAATCATACAGTAGAGAACCTAATAAAGACTAGGGTAACAACTAACATGTTGAGATGAAGAAATGAAGCTCAAACTAGAGAAGGACAAGGAATAGAAATAACAATCTAAGATGAGTTGTCATATTGCACTGAAGGCTGTGGTTAAACATTGGAATAGCTGACTATAACTTTTTACTATTTCAGATATATTAAACAAGTATACAAGTATACAAGTATATTAGTTTAAAGGATTTATTAGGATCAAACAAGCTGCGATGTTACGAAATAACAAGTATATTTCGCAACAAAAATTTGATCAAAGAATCTGAATTAGGGGCAAGATAAATCAAAATGAGCCAAGAATGCCAATTAAATATTTATTCATGTTAAGCGTTTGGCAACAGAAAACTTTGAAAGAAAATACAAAGTAAAGTACAAAGAAAGCCAGGTGTATGATTTTGTCATGTACTGCTCCACATAAAGAATCCATCAAGGTAGTTTGAATAAACTACAGGCTATAAGAAAAGGGCAGAAAACATTGATGATCTGATTCCAATCACCTCCAAGTGAGATAATAAAAGCTTTAAAGTACTACAATTGTTTAATCCTGTATGAAATGATGAAAGATTGTAGGAGCCACTCCAAACTTTGATTGCAGCCTTCAGAACAATACGAAAACTCCTACTTCCCTAGTTAACCAAATCACAAGATGCATCTTGAATGTTGGGAAGCATTCAACCACCCAAACTACTTAATATTACAAAGACTACTACTGTGAGAGATGCATATGGCTCCTTATATATTTCCATCTAAAGCATATGATCTTAGTGAAAAGAGCTTTAGGCTAAGAATTTTATTTCCACGTATCAACTCCAAAATACTAGAGAATTTATTCCAATGCAATTATATTAGTCATGTCACATGTTCGAAATGGCATTTCAAGACCACATGAACCTCCATCCACGTGTTCGATTTGCAAAGTCAAGTCCAAGGATAAATAGAAGTATGATAAATCATTCCATTTGGAGCAACATTGGCATGTATCCACACGACAAATCTAATAAAATCGAATCCGACAAAGAACAGCGCTAGGACAACTAACACGCTACCTCAAATGAGGAAATTACACAATCAACACGACAAAAATGTTATTTACAGGTTGTTTCTCTCAATTTGCACATTAGAAAATACAGAAAATGACGTACTAGAGTTTTCCAATGGACAATAGGTGCAGAGTATCATTATAGTATATACCTTTAGAACTTCATATCCAAATTATACATTTTATATTCATTTGAATTCCAATATTTATTTTGCAGAACTAACAATAAGATCCTCCGGCATAACGCCAACCATTCAATTCTTTTCTCTATTCTTTCTTCTATTGTCTTATATGTTCCTACTAAAAGTTCTCATACCACATAACCAATCAAATTAAGTATTCCTGCACGACTCTGCTCTTAATGAAGAACCAAAATAACAAAAGCCTTAGATCTATACCCATATTAGACTGGACATTTCCAAACAAATACAGTGACAAATAACTTAACAAACCAATTAAGAAGGTGTGGAAAAAACCAACACGTATTAGTCAGAGCAATTAAAAAATTGATCAGATTTGACAATTCAGCAAAGTGGACATAACATGAAAGGTAATCAGCAAGCAAGCCGAAGCAAAAATGCATATAACAGAAAAAACACAACATAATTTATTAACCATAATGAAACCAGAAAGAAACATTAGAGGATTAAACCAATGATGGCGATAAACAAAAGGGACAAACCAAAACGTTTCTGGATCTAACCATGGATTGAAATACATTAAAAGTTATTACCTGAGACCACCACCGCTCACAGGCGCATTAGCGTAAAGTTGGTTTGAAGATGATAGGACAGAATTGAGGTAGCCCATATTGTATCCAGAAATATCAGGTTGCCCACCTCTTCTCCCTTTGATAAAGATTATAAAAGAAAACAAAAACAGCAGAGCAACAGATTTTGGCGTGTACTATAACAGATGATAAGCGTACCCTTCAATCCTATTAGTTGACATTTATTGTATTATGTCTAATTCTAGGACCAATCGAGCTTAACCTGCAAATAGACAGAAAATTCAAAGCTTTAGAACATAAAATAGCTGAAAGCTAATGTATAGATCAATCTTAGACTTCTAATGTCAAGCATAAAGCATCCAATCCAAAGAAAAAAAAATAAAATTCTAGTTTTCATAAAAGAATTCATGGAACTGAACTTGTAAAGGACACATCAAAAATGAAATTCACGAACAGATTGAAACTACAAATAAAGGAAGAGGGAGATAGAACCTGAAGGAAATGAGGAGAAATGAAATGCCATAAGAGACAGATATTAGCCTAAAAAGGCGTTAAAGGACGAGAGAGAGAAGAGAAGGAGAAAACAAGAGGCAATTTCTGTTTAATTTCAGTTTGGGTTTTTGTTGAGGGAAGAAGAGCACAGCTAAAAGCAAAAGAAAATGAAATCATTCAATTTATTTTTCCTTTTTTTAACTTAGCTTAAAATAAGAGCATTTTGTAATTGTTGCATTTGAAACCAAAAAATGATCGCCATTGGCGTTGCGTGAGACATGTCAGAGGTTTACGATAGGACCGAGTCAAACCCAAAAAACAGGATGATATTGCATCTCTTCAGATTTGACACGTGGCGCTTATACGAATGATATTGCATCTCTTCATTTTTTTTTTCTGAGGTACAGGGTAAACTTACTTTTGGGTAAAATTCATCTGAATGGGTAACACGGGAGTTGTTATCAACTTATGATCTCCTCCACTCATCTCATCATAAGATCTGTTGACTTTTTTAGGCTTGTACACCTAACTTCACTAGAACTGTTGAAAATTAGATAAGTTTATGATGTGAAACTCAGCATTTATTATACCTTTATATTAAGAGTGTGAAATTGAAAATTGAATTAGGATTTTTTTTAGTTTGATTTGCTCGTTTAGAAAAATCTGATTTGATTAATTTTCTTTATAAAATCTTATGAGAAATACCTTTTTTAACTGAGTCTATTTTGGCATAGTACCAAAAAACTCAAAACAGGTAAAGGAGCTTGTCTGTTACTTAACAGTAAACACTACATAAAAGCTATACGCAAGTCTTTATTGCTTCATTGATTTAAATACTAATTTGAGATATTTTGCATTGATCAATCCAAACGAATGGGACAAAGATACCATCATTTCATTTATGACTGACCTACTCTAATTAAATTATCAACTATGATTCTATTATTGTAACAAGTCCACCCTTCTTCCTACGTTTGCATGTTGCTCATCCTTATATAACTAGTATTTTTTAATTAAATATTTATATTACAATTCATATACTAATTATTTTAATTATAAACACACTTCAATTAATTTTCTATAACTATAAATATTACTTCTTAATTTAATCCTGACTGAACATATTCTCATGCATTGCCGACAAAGTGTATTGAAAGGGAGAGATAGATTCATTAGTTATTTTTCTTTCACCTTCCTCCTCTCGCTTCCTAATGGGGAATGAAGAAAGCTAAGTTCCAATTCTTGCCCTTCCTCCGGTGACTTACCACCAAAATTTTTGGCATTTGTGAGGAAACCAAACACCCAGTCCCTGGCTCCATTCAATTGCTGAGGCCAAAATATTTGGCAACGAATCACAACAGCTCAGCTAGTATGTTTTCCCTTCATTGGCCTTTCAACAAAAATAACATCTAGTATGCAGGACATGAAAATGAGATTTCTCCCCATTTTCAGATTCGCCTGTGCATCATCTCTAATGCCTGGATGTGAAGGGCTTCAAGCATATGCACTGTCGAAAAGCTTATACATGAATTGATCAAAGAGATGGTGCATTTCTTTGGTGTGTATCATCAGATGCTACTGGTGAAAATTATTCCTCTTATAGGTCATTAAATCTATAGTTTCTCCCTATCTTATGCAAAATTCTAGAAATAAAAACCCAGAAAGTCTGAGGAAGTTTATGGCTAAAATGTATGGAAAAGGCTGAAATAATGTCAAGAGTAAATCTATGGAACTCAGGCTTCAATGCCATGCGTACAAGCATTGTTGTCCACATCTCTGGCGCCAACTTTATTGCTTGGCGCAGATATCGGAACCCATTAACAACCCTCATGAACGTTGAATGGCCCTGCAATATTGGGGGTTGAACAAAAGATAAACGATCACTGACATCAGCATATACTAGAATTATTTTGAGGGTCTTCTCCTAATGCAATAAAGGGGTTTAGACAAACCTCGGACTTGGATTCCTCTCTTGTTTCACATGTCTCATCTAAAATGTAACCAACAACTTCATCTTGTAAAATAACATCTGCCACTTTAATCATATCTCGGACAAGGAAAACTCGCACTCTCCAACCCTTTTCCGAAAGAATGAAATGCAAAAGATCTTCTGTGGCACCAACAACAGCACGGATGTCAAATGATTTCCATCCCATGGTAGTTGAAGAATTCGATTCAGAAGTAGAGGCCTCTCCTGCCGACTCCAATGCTTGTTCAGATATCGCTACTATCTGGACCAAAAAAAAAAGGAATGGTTTCATAATGGGCAGCATCTATGGATGTGACAAACTAATAAAATCTACATTATACTCAATAAGCAAGAATTAGACACTGTACCAGAAAGCACAGAACTGATCTCACACAGATCCAAATTCCAAATAATGGCAAAAAGTTAAATGACAAGCACCACTAAAGATACAAGATCAATAAAAAGCAAATAATTTATCACAATCATCACAGTATCCAGAACCAGCTCATAATGCTTGAAACTTTTGCTTAGGTTCAGGATCAACAATTTGTTACATGGGGCCATTTTTGTGGCTCTAATTCAAATAACATACATCAAGATTCAACCCAAAGGTCACCAGTAACATGGATATACTTTTATATCATAATTATGTACATATTAATACATACAAATCACTGCATGACAACAGTAATTTCCTTATTGAGAAGCAAAATTCTTTTGGTTTCAGCATGAACCAGAATGTGTGAAAGAGAACCAAATCCTTAAGAATTAGATTGACTTACCAGTCGCTCTAATCGATTCCATCTCACAGATCCATCATTGCAGATTAGAAGTTCTCTCAAAATTCTTCTCATATCAGGATTTGGGTCTGCTAAAAGCCTCCCAATAACAAAAGGATATGCACTCTCAACAACTTTGAAATTTGGATCCAGGACTTTTGCTGTGCCTTCAAGTGATCCCAGTGCTCTTATCACCAGTGCATAGTCCGGGGGAAGGGAGAAGTCAAATTCATACATAACATCATATAGTTGGTCCATTATTGCCTGAAATCAATATCAGAAAAAACAATATGCTTTACTTCCAATTTTTGTAAAGGAAAGAAAAGAAACAAAAAAACTCAATTCCAATTAGAACTAATTTTGTTACCATAAGTATGAAAAACTCGAGAAACTTGCATTGTCTAAAACTCAAGAAACTTGCATTGTTACTTATAGCCAATGAATAATAATAAAACCAGGCAGATTGGTGCCCATCTATAAGCCTATATGTATGAACTTGATACCTAAATTTCTATTCATCATCCCAAAGGAACATAGAGTCTACAAGAGGTTTTTATTTCATAAATGTTATTTTTTTTATCAAGCAACTTGCATAACTTAAGAACAGAGGTTGAGCACTTTAAAATGCTAACACTGCATTTGCTGAAAAAAAATAGTGGAGCAAACCTCAAAATCTCGAGATTGTCGAGTCCCAAAGGATGCTTGCAATGCATTTGAAACTGATTGGATATCAACCCCTTCAGGAATAAATCCCAAAGACAGAAAATCATTTGCCAAACCCAGAGAGTCACGATTAACAAAGTGCACAAGCTGAAAAAAATACCAACTCATCAACAACTACAAAATCCCAACGATAAAAAAAATGCACTGAAACAGATCGTCGTCGTCATCACCATGAGAAAAAGAATCTAACTGTCCATTTATAGACAGATGGAGAGACTCATTGACAAGGTAACTAAGAAAGAAGCAAGATAATGTTAGGTGTGTGATGTAGAATGACATAGGGATAATGAAGGGAGAGAGACAGGAGATAAAGTAGAATACATTTCAAGCTTTTAACACAAATAAAACATGATATGTGAATGCTAAAATTCTTCTAAACGTAGTCAAACAGAGCTAACACACCAAGGGAAAAAAAATAGCTCTAAGCAGATCATCAACCAAACAGCTATTACCATTTGAATGAGCCCCACACGGAAATGGCGAGGAATATCCCCCATCATTCCAAAGTCAAAATATGCAAGAGAGCCACTGTCAACAGCAACAAGGTTTCCTGGATGGGGATCAGCATGGAAAAATCCCACCTCCAGCAATTGCCTCAAAGAGCAGTATAAACCCTAGGAAGCCAAATGAGAAGGATAATAAGTATGATACTTCAAAGATATGGCTGAAAACATAAATAGAAGAATATCACAACAATTGTTAACAACAAATAATTAGGAGTGCCATATACCTGGTCTATCAGTTTCTTTCTGTTCAAACAAGCCTTTTTCAGTCTTGCTTCATCTGTAAGTTTGATTCCATCTACCCATTCCATAGTAAGCACGCCCTTGCACGTTAAATCCCAATATATTTTGGGAACTTTAACACGATTTTCGTTCTCCTGATTCATGGTATTACTCTTCAGATCATTACCTGATGATA